>APFE031225121.1:3792-73520 GCA_000404065.3 Pinus taeda | reverse complement strand
TGGAATTACTTGCATCACCTCTCTATGCAGGAAGCCTTTCTCTTCTTTCGCCTTATTCATTTTCATTTTTTGAAATTTTCACTTTTTCACTTTTTTCATTTTTCATTTTTGTAACTATGCATAACACTTATTCATTTCAGAGGTAGAAGAGGGTGTTGCATTATGATGCATGTGTTGTACTTGATGGCAACCCATTTGTAGCAGAACAACTCACTTGTATGGTAACCAGATGAATCTACGTAACTAGATGAATCTACAAGAGAGATATCAGATGTGACAGAATGCATGGAAGTTGTGTTTACAGATGTGAAAAAATGCAGGGCAGTTCAAAGGAATCACTTCAGAAGTAATATGGAAAATTACAATGTAACAGGTCTATTCAGAGGTAACACGACATCAGTGCAGAAGAACAAGAAGATGGAACTGTTAGCCTTGAAGGAAAATGGCCCAAAAATGGATCCAAATATGCCCCAAAGCCTCCAAAATTTCTTTAACAAGATGCAAATGGATCCATACACGTCCCAAAAATCTTCAAAAATTCTCAAAAATCATCCATCGATCGAAATAAGCAAGGGAGGAAAGCCCTTGGAAGGGCTGAAAATCACTATCGGGAGGCGAAAACCAAAGGAAAATAGAGAAAAACCCACAAGCGTAGGCTTAAACAGATAAGGAATAGCCACCATTAGATCTAGCCGATCAATGGCCTAGATCTAGGCAACTAATCGCAATCATCCAAGCAAAGGGGACAGTTTACAGGCGGGCACATGACATCACAGATCAACGATTTCCGATGATCGGATTGGCGGGTTGCATCGGCGGGGAACATATGCAGTGATATTTATATTATATATATATATATATTATATATATATATATATATATATTATATATAAATTTATAATATATATATATATATATATATATTATATATATATATATATATTATATATATATATTATATATAGATAAGGCCCGAGGAATGAGAGATCAACGATTGCGATCAGATCGCATCGCTGTATCGCATCGGCTTACTACCATGGGGCGGGACCTCCGCACATACATACGAGTGACCCGATGGGCTGAGCCCAACGACGCTACAAATTATTTCTTATAAAATTTCAAGTCCGCACCCTAGCAGTTTTTAATGTATTTGGTATATTTTCGTTATATAACGAAAAATACAAAGGGAGCCTAGCACCGCCGATAGCAATAAAGCCTGGACCCAAAAGGGTTAGGAATGATATTATATAATATCCCAGGTCCAGGGAAAGCCATTTTTCAATTTTTTTGTGTTTCAACGAAATACAAGGGAAGCATGGGAGCCTTGCAATCGATCAAGCCCGGAATCGAAAGGGTGCGGGAAGGGAAATTTATAATTTTTGAAGTCTGAAAAGGCCGTTTTTTCACGGTTTTTAATGTTTTTCGCATATTTCATATATACAAAGAAATACGCAAGGTAGGCTTCTATGCGACTTGCCACAATAACAAGGGCGGACTCAAGAGACCGATAAGCCCCATCTAATGATTTTTTAAGTCCGAAAAGGACAGGGGTAGGCAAGACTTTCATAGTATCACTGCGTTTTCTATTTTAAATAGAAAATAGTCCTGTATTAACAAAAAGGGGCCATTTAAAGGGATATACGGGCCCAAAGACCCATTGCACCATATAACAAAGCCCGGGAGACGTATTGTCGGGAAACAATATCCTGGAAAGGGAAAGAGAAGGGCCACAACATGCTGCAGCCCAAATCAAATAAGATCAGGGAGCATCAACTGCACAGACAGTGAAACAACCATCCTAACAAGCATTATGGAGCACCTCTGGCACGAGAGAGATCCCAGACATCATAGTAAGCTGCCCAAAATATCTGAATATGGTTAGTCTTCTGTTAGAAGAAGAAACCGTCAAGCCACAATGGCCTTCAGGGAATCAAAGTAGTTAACAATGCAGATCGAATAGATTAAAACTCCGAGCCTTCTAGAGAGCTCAGGAGCATTGTAAAGGGCCTATAAAAGGCAAAAAACTAAATGTAATAAGGGTTCAACTTCTGGAGATTGTTGCGACTTTGTTCGTTCAATCTTTTCATCTTTATTCCAACAATACAAGCTTCCTTTTCCTCATATGTTCAACATCATTCTCTTTACTATTCTATGCTTGCACTTGAACAGTTTGTTCATGTTTCCTTTGTGTCTAAGGCCAAATAATTGTTATCTTATCTATTCTTTGATAACTTAGATTTGCAAGCTTCTTTGTTGCCTGTAGTTAACCATTCATATGTGGTCATATATGCATCTGCCAGTACAGTCAATATTCTCTTTCACTTCCTGTAGCTAGTCATTCATTTATTTTTATATATGCAATTTGTTGATATAGTCAATATTCTCCATATATCCATTAAATCTACAAATTATTGAGCATTAGTGGTTTAAAGCCTTGTGTTGTTGAGGGTGTTCATGCATGCCTTGAGTGGGAATAGAGATGAAATGGTTATCTGACTTGATCCAAACCATCATCCTTTCCAATATTTCTGAGAACAATATTGAAGATTATATGTTACCAGGCATCTCCAAGCTACAACCTAGGAGGGTTTCCTGGAGTGCTAACATAGATTGGCACCGCTGCCAGGGAGAGGAAACTGAAGCTTAGCTTCCTTGGGAAATGACAAAGATCCAACTTTGATGATAGACAAAGCCTTAGCACATTTTTTGTTGTAATTATCTATCTGGTGACTTTATTGGAGGCCAAACCTCTTGGAAACTCCACTTCATAGTTCTGGCTCAGTTTGTGAGGCATACTCAGAGAAACCCTCAGAAGTCACAAGTTGACCCAATACCTGACCTTGAAAAGATCATCAAAGAAAGAAAGGTATTGCAGAAAGGAGCATCGAGTTCAGGTAAACCTAAACAATATTCTATATCTCCTCAAGAAAATCCTGCAATAGAATAAATACATGTTGACAGTACAGATTCTAATACTAGCAGTGAAGAAAAACTCTTAGAAATTCATAAAGCTCCTTATTCTTTAGGTTCTCCTTTTATTGTAAGCCCAAAGGAAACCTCCCCTCCTATCCATCATACTCCTTTAGTCTTATCAGTCACTCCTCAGCCCTTTGTCATTCAGACTTCCAGTACTCTTTTAGCCACCACAGCTATGGCAGGTCCACAAGCACCAACCAAAATGGAAAGAACCATAGCTATTAGGTATGGGCCTCTAATACTGCCCACTCCTTTAAATGCCATGCTTACTAGAGAATATCATAAATATAGGCCTAAATTCACTAGGACTGAAGGTGTTACTACTAACGAACATCTTGAGTCATTCTATAGCTATGCTGATAATCTGGACATTAGTGAGGATGATGTGTGGATGAGAATCTTTGTCCAAAGCCTAGATGGAGAGGCTAGGAAATCGTTCAGAGAACTAACCCCAATATCTGTAGCAGGTATCGAAGCTTTAGATGATGAATTTATTAAGCATTGGGGGGATAAAAAGGACCTCCTCTACTACCACACTGAGTTTGGCAACTTAAAGAGAGAAAATGGTGAGTTGCTATATGATTTCAATAAGAGGTTTAACTATATGTACAAAAAAAATCCAACTGAAGTAAAACCCACTACTACCTCTACTAAACTCACCTATGCCAGTTCTCTTGATTCTGACTTCTGCCTACTGTCGAGGGAGAGTATATGTGCTACTTTGGCTAGTCCAAGTTCAAAAGAGAAATCGGCCAAAGAAGCATCGACTAGCTGCTCAATAATCACATACAAAAGGGATTGGTGCCTCTAGAGAGGTTGTTCGATCATAATAACATGCCTTGTAATGCGGCCAAAACAGAGAACGAGTATGATGTTTGTAAACACAGTATAGGTAGCCTAGCCAATCCAAAAAACATAAATTTGTCCACGCATTTATCCTCTACCCAGAATTCTGACTATTGCACCCTCATGAAGCAATTCGCTCACATTTTTGCATGGGAATACAGCGATATTAAAACCTATGATGCAGACATCATTCAACATATGATCTTGCTGGAAAAGAACACCACCCCTTTTAAGAAAAAATTAAGACCTTTCAGCCCTCTCTTATTGCCTTTGATCGAGAAAGAAATCAAGAAGTTTTTGGCTGCCAAAATCATAGTCCCCTTAAGGTATTCAAAGTGGATAGCCAACCTTGTGGTGGTAAGAAAGAAAAATGGAGAAATCAGGCTTTGTCTCAACTTCAGAAATCTGAAAAAGTGCTCTAGAAAAGATAACTATCCCCTACCCAAGATGAAACACTTGCTGCAAAGAGTTATGTCTTTCTTAGATGGATTTTCAGGTTACAATAAGATAGTTGTACATCCTGAAGATCAGGAAAAGACTGCCTTCACTACTCGTTGGGACACTTTCATGTACTCCAAGATGCCTTTCAGACTGATGAATGCTGGCACTACTTTTTAGAGGGCCATGGACATAGCCTTTGTGGGAGAGAAGGACAAGCTTGTCCTTATTTATATTGATGACATAACAATCTTCTCTGGTAGCCACAAAGTTCATTTACAACATTTAAAGAAGGTATTCCTAAAGTGCAGATAGTTGGGAATACCAGTGAACCCAAAGAAGTCACAGTTTGCTCTAGAAGAAGGCAAACTTCTAGGACATATTGTTTCTATTGAAGGTGTGAAGATTGATCCAACAAGGGTCCAAGCCATTCAGAAATTGTCCATCCCAAGGTCGAAAAAGGACATCCAATATTTCCTGGGTAAGATTAACTTTGTAAGGAGGTTCATTCCAAACTTTGCAGAGCTAGTAAATAATATCACTTCCATGCTCAAGAAAGAATCAAAAATAAAATGGACAGCTGCTTCAACAAGCTCTTTGAAGCCATCAAGCAAGCTATCATGGAAGCTCCCAACCTAATCAGCCCAAATTACACTAAGGAGTTTTGCATCTTCTCCTCTTTCTATTATGATACACTTGCAACAGTTCTTTTGCAGAAAAATGTTGAAGGCATAGAGCACACTGTGGCCTTTTTCAGCAAAAATCTAAGGGATGTTAAACTAAGGTATGACCTTATTGAAAAACAAGCTTATGCTCTCATTAAATCTTTAAAAGCATTTAGAATTTATATTATGCATTCCAAAGTAGTTGCATATATACCTTCAGCCTCAGTAAAGGATATCTTAACTTAGCCAAATATTAATGGAAAGAGGCAAAATGGATTGTAAAATCCATATAATTTGACATGGAGGTGAAGCCCACTGAGCTTGTCAAAGGCCAGGGTCTGGCTAAACTTATGGCTAAAGAAAATTGCAACTTGTTAGACATAAATTCCATGAATTTAAATTCAGATGATGATCAAATAGAGGGAGCAACAAAAGGCCGAAGGCAAAATCAGTCTTTGGATGAAAATCTGGCCACATGTGAATGGTATTATAGCAGAGTTCATTTTTTGCAAAAGCTAGAAGTCCCTCCAGGGCTTAGCTCAAGTCAAGCTCATTCCATTAAACTAATATAAGTGAAATTCTGCATTAATAAGAATCTTCTTTATTGGAAAGATCCATTGGGAATCCTCTTGAGGTGTCCAGATAAAGAACAATCTATGGAGGTCATACACCAGTTCCATTCTAGCATCTATGGGGGGGCATCATTATTGGAAAACCATAGCTCACAAAATCTTGAGGGATGGATATTATTGGCCTACTCTATTCTTTGATGTGTTTTCCTTTGTAAAATCTTGTGACAAGTGCCAGAGGTTTGCAGGAAGACAGTAGCTAAAATCTTTGCCTTTAAAGCCAATACATGTAAATGGTCCTTTCCGGCAGTGGGGCTTGGACTTTATAGGGGAGATCAACCCACATTCCAGTGGCAACCATAAATGGATCTTAGTAGCCACTAATTCTTTCAACAAGTGGATTGAGACTATACCCACTAAGAATTCTAATCATCAAGTTGTCATAAAGTTCTTAAATGAGAATATTTTCACTAGATTTGGTTGCCCAACCAAACTAGTCACTGATAACACAGAAACTTTCAAAGCAAAAGAAGTGGTGGACATGGCTGAATCCATGGGTATTCAAGTGGTGCATTCTACTACATATTATCCTCAAGGAAATTTCCTAGCAGAATCATCTAACAAAACTATGATAAAGTTCATCAAAAAGTTGTTAGAGGACAACAAAAAGAGCTGGGATTCCAAGCTGAAATTTGCACTATGGGCTGACAGAGTTACCATCAAAAAATCCATTGGGAATTCTCCATTCAAACTAGTTTATGACGTTGATGTTGTTTTCCCTATCCAACTTATTCTCCCTGTCGCTGAATCCTTGCAAGAAGAACAAGAGGAAGAGAATGACATGGTAAGAAGAATGAATAATTTGGTTGAATTACAGCAAATAAGAGAGCAGTTGGTTGAGAAATCAAAGGCTCATCAGAAGGCAATCAAAGAAACCTTTGACAAGAAGGAAAAAGTGGACAATTTCCAAGTTGGTGATTGGGTGCTTAAATGGATGCATTTAAGGAAAAGAGAGGTAATCATGGCAAGTTTGACTCCTTATGGATAGGTCCTTTTGTCATCACTCAAGTTAAGCAGAACAATACATTCGTTCTGCACAGTCTGGAAGGAGGAGATACTTTTGGTAGCCCAGTAAATGAGTGGTTCTTGAAACTTCATTTCATTTAAGGCCTTAAAGCCTTCGTATTGTAAATATATTTTTCTTTCAATTTTATTTGTATGCTAAAAAGACTCCATGATCCAATGCAACACTAGGAGGAAGATTTAATTTTGGTTTTACAGGAAAGGCATTGATCTATGGTTCTTGAAACCTCACAAGGAGGATTTCATCCCTAGAAGGAGCCAGTGTTAGCCTTGAAGGAAAATGGCCCAAAAATGGATCCAAATATGCCCCAAAGCCTCCAAAATTGCTTTAAAAAGATGCCAATGGATCCATACATGTCCCAAAAATCTTCAAAAATGCTCAAAAATCATCCATCGATCGAAATGAGCAAGGAAGGAAAGCCCTTGGAAGGGTTGAAAATCACTATTGGGAGGCGAAATCCAAAGGAAAAGGGTGGAAAACCCACAAGCACAGGCTTAAACAGAGAAGGAACAACCACCGTTAGATCTGGCCAATCAACGGCCCAGATCTAGGTGGCTAATCGCAATTGGCCAAGCAGAGGGGACAATTTACAGGCAGGCACATGACACTGTCGATCAGCGATCGCCGATGATCGGATTAGCGGGGAGCATATGCAGTGATATAATATATATAATTATATATATATATAATATATATATTATATATATATATATATATATATATATATATATATATATATAATATATATATAATATATATATTATATATATATATATTATATAAGGCTAGAGGAATGAGCGATCGGCGAATGCGATTGAATTGCATTGTTGTATCGAATCAGTGTACTACCATGGGGCAGGACCTTCACACATACATACGAGTGACCCAATGGTGCTACAAATGATTTCTTATAAAATTTCAAGTCCGCACCCTAGCAATTTTTAATGTATTTGGTATATTTTCGTTATATGAAGAAAATTACAAAGAGAGCCTGGCACCACCGATAGTGATAAAGCCCAGACCGAAAGGGTTCTGGAATGATACTATATAATATTTCAGGTTCGGGGAAAGCCATTTTTCAATTTTTTTTTTTGTTTCAACGAAATACAAGGGAAGGCTGGGAGCCTTGTGATTGTGATGAATAATTTTTTAAGTCTGAAAAGGCCGTTTTTCCACAGTTTTTAATGTTTTTTGCATATTTCAAAAATATAAAGAAATACATAGAGCAGGCTTCTTTGCGTCTTGCGACAGCAACAAGGGCACACCCAAGAGACTAATAAGTCGCATCTAATGATTTTTTAAGTCCTAAAAGGACAAGAGTAGGCATGATTTTCATAGTATCACTGCATTTTATGTTTTAAATAGAAAACAATCATGTATTAACAGAAAGGGGCGATTTAGAGGGATATACGGGCCCGGAGACCCATTGAACCATATAACAAAGCTCGGGAGACATATTCCTAGGAAACAAGAACTTAGAAAGGGAAAGAGAAGGGCCACAACATGTTGCAGCCCGAATCAAATAAGATTAGGGAGCAACAACTACACAAACAACGCAATAGCCATCCTAACAAGCATTATGGGGCACCTCTGGCATGAGAGAGCTCCCAGACATCACAGTAAGCTACCCAAAATATATAAATATGGTTAGTCTTCTATCAAAAGAAGAAACCGTCGAGCCACGCTTGCCTTTAGGGAATCAAAGCATATAACAATGTAGATTGAATAGATTAAGACTCTGAGCCTTCTAGAGAGCTCAGGAGCATTGTAAAGGGCCTATAAAAGGCAAAAAACTAAATGTAATAAGGGTTCAACTTCTGGAGACTGTTGCGACTTTGTTCATTCAAGCTTTTCATCTTTATTCCAGCAATACAAGCTTCTTTTTCCATCATATGTTCAACATCCATTCTCTTTATTTTTCTATTCTTGCACTTGAACATTTTTTTCATGTTTCCTTTGTGTCTAAGGCCAAATAATTGTTATCTTATCTATGCTTTGATAACTTATATTTGCAAGCTTCTTTGCTACCTATAGTTAACCATTCATATGTGGTCATATATGCATCTGCCATTACATTCAGTATTCTTTTTCACTACCTGTAGCTAGTCATTCATTTATGTTCATATATGCAATTTGTTGATATAGACAGTGTTCTCCATCTATCCATTAAATATAAAAATTATTTAGCATTAGTTGTTTAAAGCCTTGTGTTGTTGAGGGTGTTCATGCATGCCTTGAGTGGGAATAAAGTTGAAATGGTTATCTGACTTGATCCAAACCATCATCTCCAATAGTTCTGAGAACAATATTGAAGATTATATGTTACCAGGCATCTCCGAGTTGCAACCTAGGAGAGTTTCCTGGAGTGCTAATAGGAACTAAGGTCTACTAATCAAAATAAAGAAGGTAAAATAAAAAGTTTATGTAAAGAAATTTAAGAAGTATATGTAGGTCCGCTTATTCAAAACAATGTATACACACTGGTCCACAGAACAAAAAGAGCGTATACGTATACATGCACTCCCACAGGAGGAAAAGCACGTACATGTTGGAAAACCAAGGTTTTGGTCCAAGGTATTTGGTCCAAGGTATTTTGGTCCAAGGTATTGGTCCATGGTATTTGATCCGAGGTATTGACCCCAGGTATTCGGTCCAAGGTATTGGTCCTAAGTCTTTTTGGTCCAAGGTATTGACAAAGGATCTAAGTATATAAAGAGGAGAAGATCAAAGGGCTAAGTGCACAAGTAATGAATATCTTATGAAGTGTTAGATCAAAAACAAATATGCATGTTATGGGTTTTTGATGCTTTGCTTTATCTGAACTAAGTATGCACCTGAGTGTTTGATGATGGATGAGATCTAATGATGGATCAGGATCATAATGACTTATCATTATGAGATATGATAATGGATAGGCTAGATCTAATTGCTAACACACATTTTATCCTTTATAAGTAATGATCTGGGTATGTCTGAATTCTGGAATTGTAGTGAAGTTATAAGTAAGTATTTGCAGTTCTATACGTTGGCTCGCTTTCATGAAGTTGCATATACACGCTCATTCAACTCTTCCAAGTAGCGTATAAAAAAGAAAATCTTGATGTTCAGGGATGACTGCTCTATCATATCAGTGTTGTTGTTTTTGTCAGACTAGGCACTAACTCCTCAAAACAAATCAATTCATATTATTCCTTCAGGTTGCTCTTTATTATATACATGAGGGAAACTGTTCGCTTCATCTCCCGATGACTGATCATATCTCTTATTATTTATTTACATTGATTATATTTATTCACCCAATCTTGATGATTAGGTGTCAACATTCCCCCCCTTAATCTAAAGGGATGTTGGTGATTCCAAGCATCATTCTGAATCATTCAAGTTTTTCTCTTCCAAGTGCTTTGGTGAGGATGTCGGCAATTTGCTCATTAGTGGAACAATGAAGGAGATGGATTGCTTTGGCTTGAACATGATGTCGAATCAGATAATATTTGGTATTGATGTGCTTCGATCGATCATGGAACTTTGGGTTCTTGGCCAACTTTATTTCAGAGGTATTGTTAATCATGAGTGGAGTTGATTGTACTTGTTTTACCTGCAAATCTTCAAGAATTTTCCTGAGCCACACAATTTCTTTTGTTGCTTCAGCTGCTGCCACGTATTCTGCTTCTGTTGTGGAATCCGTTGGAACTGATTGTTTGCATGATCTCCAGGAGACATCTCCTGATCCAAGGCTCATAGCTTGAAGTAGATACCCTGGTTTCTTTGTCTCCATCGAAGACTGAATCAGAGTATCCAATCAAACTGAAGTCATCCACCCATGTATACTTGATTCCAAAGTCTTGAGTTCCCTTCAAGTACCTTAGAACTCTTTTTTCAACAGACCAATGTCCCTCACAAGGCTTTTGCATAAACCTGGAGAGGATTCCAACAGAAAATGAAATGTCTGGTTTGGTAGTAGTTAGGTAGTTGGGACTTCCTACAAGCTGTCTATACTTTGTTGCATCCTCAAATTGTTTTCCTTCAATAGATGTGAGCTTTAAGTTTTGTTCCATTGGAGTAGTAAGAGGATTGCATTTTTTCATGCCAAAACAGTTCAACAATCTCCAATGCATTTCTTTTGAGAAAGAAATATGGACTTCGGATGTTGGGTTACTTCAATACCTAGTAATGAACATAGTCGAAATCAATCATTTCAAAACTTTTCCCCAATTCCTTTTTTATGGATGAAATGTAGCTTTCATTGTTCCCTGTCATCAAAAGATCATCTACATATACCACAAGATATACAACTATTTTTCCAACTTTCTTGACAAATAAAGTTGCATCATCAAGATCACAATGTTTGAAATTGAGTTTCAGAAGATGCTCAGTTAGTTTTTCATAACAAGCTCGCGGTGCTTGTTTGAGGCCATACAAGGACTTCACAAGTTTGCATACTTTATGTTCATGTCCTTTCACAGCAAATCCTTCAGGCTGGGACATGAAAACATTCTCTTTTATATCTCCATTCAAGAAAGCAGTTTTTACATCCATTTGATGGACTTTCGAACTGTTCTGAGCTGCTAGGTCAAAGAGTGTCTGGATGGTAGCCCATTTTGCTATGGGGGAAAAAGCCTCCTCATAATCGACCCCTTCCTTCTGTGTAAAACCTTTTGCCACAAGCCTAGCTTTGTGCATGTCAAGTAAGCCATTAGCTTTATACTTGTTCTTGTAGATCCACTTGTAGCCAATTGGTTTGGTTCCTAATGGAGGATCAACTAGCTTCCAAGTGTCGTTCTTTATGAGGGAATCATACTCCTTTTGTATCACTTCTTTCCATTCATCATTATAAGCAGCTTCTTTGAAGGAAGTTGGTTCAAAATCTATAAACAAGTTCAATTCACAATCATAAGAAACATCCATATCAACAGGTGAATTAGAGTCATCTACATGACCTCCATTTTGCCAGTTTGAATTTCTAGTTCCTGTCTTTCCAACTTAATTAGTATAAACACTTTCAAGTGTCTTTATTAGCCACTTTGGGGGACCTTTCTCAGATAATCCAGGCTGCTCCATTGATTGAGTTGGGACTGAATCAAGATTGAGTCTCCCAATTCTATCAATCGCATCACTTAAAGCATCATCTATTGTTGGAGTTTCATGCAGGGGAGAGAGTTCTTCAGAAGAAGATTCCACATGTTGATCTAGTATATGAATCCCCCCTTCAAGACGTGGAATCTAATTATCAAATTCTTGAAATGATTTTGCATTTGCGAATCTATCCAAGCGATCAAGTTGTCGCTCAACAACATTGTTAGCTTTGGATGATTCAAGAAAAATTACATCTCTAGATATAACAAACTTTTTATTGACTTCATCGTAGAGATGGTGTGCTTTGGAGGTGTTTGAATACCCTAGGAAGATACACTTACTACTTCTTGCACCAAGTTTGTTTCTATGTACCTTTGGTATCAAGGCATAACAGGTGGAACCAAAAACCCTGAGATGCTTTACCGAAGGAACGTGCCCATACCACATTTCATATGGAGTCTTGTTTCTAATAGCATTAGATGGACATTTATTCTTTATATATGCAACACATAGAACAACATTAGCCCAAAACATTATTTTTACATTTTTGAAGAAAATCATGGAGCATACCATATTTAAGATTGTCCTATTCATTCTTTCAGCTACACCATTCTATTAGGGATTATAAGGTACAGTCGTTTGATGTTTGATCCCATGTTGACGAAGATAGTTTTCAAATTCATTTGATGTGTATTCTTTTCCATTATCAATGTGAATAGACCCAATATGATTTTGTGCATCATTTTCAATCCATTTATGAAATTTCTTGAATGTTTGAAAAGCATTATATTTGTTCTTCAATAAATAAACCCAACACATTCTGGTGTAGTCATCAATAAATGTCATCATAAATTTATTTCCATTTGCAGAAGGAACAGGCATTGGACCACATAAATCTGAATGAAAGATTTCAATTTTCTATGTGCTCTTGAATGTGAATCATGAAAAGACTGTTTGTTATGCTTTCCTAGAATGCAAGCATCACATTGCTTAAATTTCCTAGGAATTGTAGGCAAACCAGCAACACCATTTTTCTTCAACAAGTGGAGGCTGTCATAGTTCAAATGTCCAAATCTAGCATGCTATAATAAAGTTGATGGAAGTGTACCTTATTCGTAATGAGAATTGTATGAGAAATGTTGTGCACGAGTAGAGGTACCTTGCAGCTTGAGAAGCCCTTATTCTTGTATTCCCCTCATGACAAGTGAGTGGTCATATGCTTTTCTCACCTCAAGCTTGCCATCAAACATATGAATGGAGTGACCTTGCTAGCAGATGTGAACCAAGGACAATAATTTTCTCTTCAGTTGTGGGAGATATAGATCATCATGCAAAAGAAAGTCTGGAAGACCAAGCAATTTAAGCCTGATTGTGCCAAGCCCTGATGGCTTGATTTTTGATTGGTTTGCAAAATATACTACTCCATCAACATTGTCAGTAAATTCTTCGAAAAAATATTTTTTATGAGTCATGTGGCAAGTTTCTCCTGAATCAAGCAACCAATCATTTTTCCATGAAGTAAGTGAAGCATTAAATAAATCTTCATTTACTCCAATATTACATTGTGCCACAACATAGTGAGCGGATTCAGGTGCTTTACCTTTGTTTGTATCATCAGTTTTACCTTTGGTTTGATTTATTTGTTGCTCAATTTTGTCCCAAGGTAACTTGCATGTAGAGGCATCATGTGATCCATTTCTTTTGCAGCGTATGCAGTGCAAATCTGCCTTTTTTCCTTGAGAGTGTCTGCCCCCCTATCTCTGAAATATCTTCCTCTTACTCTTCGACCACCTCTTCCTCTTGAAAAATCTTAAGTAAGATACTTTTCTTTATGAGCAAGGCACACAACCTCTTCAGAAGATTTAGGGGTTGTCTTCTTTCCAAAATCTTTCTCTCTTTCAACAAATTTTTTCACAAGAGAGTCAAAGGTAATGTCTTTAAGATTTCCATTTGCTTGCAATGACTCAAGATAATTGGAGTAAGTAGGATAAAGTGCCTTGAGAAAAGCGATAAGAGGAATATCCAAATCAATGTTAGTGGCTTGGCTATCACGCATTATAGACTTTACTTTGAATGCAAGCGCAAGAGGATCATTATTTTGCAATTCAAGAGTGAAGAGTTTAATCATGAGTTGAACAACTTCAAGTGCAAAATGTGATTCATAGAGTTCTTTTAGCTTTTATAAGGCTTCGAAAGCAGTTGAAAATGGCATAATATGATGACTCATCTCTTCACTTACAGATGATGCAATTAATGCATGGGCTTTGTTGTTCTTATTTTCCAAAATGGCGAACTCTTTGTCTGAGTTAGGTTGTTCTAGTTCTTTGTCTCCATCTTCAATGCACACTCCTTTCCACAACTCATTGAAAATGAGGGTGTGTTTTATCATGCAGGACCACTCAGGATATTTCTCCTTGCTAGTGAGAACTATTCCCACAATGGATATGATTGAATGCATTCTATAGCAAAGAAAACTTTTGCTGCAAAATTTTACTCCTAATGGGAAAAAATATACATCTGATATGATGGAACAGCAAATTCAAATGTCAATTCGCATTCATCTAGACAACATTAAAGTATAGAATATGGAAGCGTTTAAACAACACATATATGCAGCGTTAAACAAGATCACTCCATTGATACATGGGAGAGCGTACATTCAATGTACAATGCAAATACCAACAACTTCCCTCTTATCTATTCTCACATAAAATTCACAAGCAAGCATATCTTTTATGTCAATATTTCAGTCAATACTCAGAGTATTAAAAACACACATAATAAATCAGGACCACATAGTATTATAAACTGGGAGTGGGACTGCATATATAAATCGAGAGGTGGAGCATTATATTAGAGGTGGAGTGGGATCAGTAGAAGAGTATAGTGGGAGATAGAAGCGTTTATGGCTAGAGTGGATATGAATAAAAAAATTGGAGTGTGGTGTTGCTGCCCAGTGGGGAGAGATGACATATGGTGTGGCAGCATAGTGAGAGACCTGTGTGAGGCACCATCAATGGAACCAGCAGCGAATACCACAACATAAATGTATGTAATGTATGGGTAGCGAATACCACAGTGAATTCCAAGTGAATACCAACATAAACAGATATTTTGCAGCATTAAATAATACGAACTATCAGAGTAGCCCCGTGGAAACCCACGAGGTAGCACCCCCCCAAATCAAAGCTATTAATTATCCAGCAATTTAATTCATCATTGTATTTTCATCTTGTAACTTCTCAATCCCACAAATAACAACTACTATTGTGTCTTTCTCTTTAAAGAAAAGTCGACCGGTTGGAGAACACTACAGAGCATAAAAATAAGATTCATAGATACAGCAGAGGGAAATCTTAACCTCACCTCATCTCCATGAAACCACCAAAATCAACGCTCGCTCGCTTCTCTCTGCCTACCTCCAATGCCTACGACAGACAAATCCTCCAACGCCTCTGACAACATCCAGAAGGTATTACCAGATGTTGGGATATTTCAGAAGGTGAGCAATGCAGCATATGGTGAATATGAATAAAAATGGTTAGAGAAGAGGGCGCAAAAAAATGGTTATGGCGGAGAGCCCAGAGAAACTATGGCAGAAAAACTGATACAAGGAGTTACAACTAATTTTAGGAACCTGGGAGCTCTGATACCATGTCAGACCAAGCAGTAACTCCTCAAAACCAATCGATTCATATTATTCCTTCAAGTTGGTCTTTATTATATACATCAAGGAGACTGTTCACTTCATCTCCTGATGATTGTTCATATCTATCATTATTTATTTACATTGATTATATTTATTCACCCAATCGTGATGATTAGGTGTCAACAGTTTTATTGATGTTTGTCAATGATGTCTTATTAGATCTTAAAGTAGAACTAAATGTATAAGGAAATTGAGTCTGATTGGTTGATTAACTGAGAATGAAGAGTGATCCTTGTTGCTATATGTTTAGAACTCTGTAATATGATAGTAAATCTTCATAATGTCATTGATTTGTACAGTTTGTGGTTCAGAGGGTTTATGATTCAGTATCTTTATAAGTGTATGTAGATTGGGTAAAAGGAAGTAGCGTATACATGCAGGTTTGCTTCATTGAAGGAGTGTATACATTCTGACTTATGCCTTTTGAGGTTACAGTTAGTTCTGGTTGTTGATGCAGTGTTTTGGGTTCAGATCTGTGTATTAGTTACGGTGATCTATATATTCCAGTTGATTGGTTGAATTTGATTAAGTTTGAATCAATGGTTGATTCAGTTGTGTTAGAGATTTAGTGATTGCTTGATTTAGTTGTGTCAGAGGTTCAGAGGTTTCAGTGATTGATTGTTTCATTTATATCATAGATTGATGATTGGGTTTCAGTGATTGATTGTTTCAGTTATATAAGAGATTGATGATTGGGTTTCAGTGATTGGTTGATGCAGATGTATTTGATGATTGTATTGCAGTGGTGATTGATTTTTAGCTTCAATATTACTAATGGATCCAGTGTGAAAATTGGATGAAATGTTACCTTTATATTGTAGTGTTGTGTACCAGGAGTATCTAATGTGAAAATTCATGAAACGTGGTCCCTGGAGGATACTGAGGGTTGGAGCCTTTAGTGAGGAAGTCAAAGCTTCCTACTAGTAGTGGCTAGTGATTTGATCAGGGGGTTGGAGCTCCCTTCCAGTAGTAGCTAGAGAACGAGTGAAGGTTGTAGCCTTCTATAGGTCGGAGCCTACATACTAGTAAACATATTGGCTAGTACAAGAACTAGGGCATTTTAACTCCCTTCCAGAAGAAGCTAGAGAACAAGAGAAGGTTGTAGCCTTATGTATGTGGGTGTCTCCATACTGGTATTAGTCTGCACCAGTACAAGATTGTAAACAGATTTTCTTATTATTAAAAGAAGACAGAGATGACAGCAATAGGTGGTTTTCACCCACATTGGGTTTCCATCTTAAATCTTGGTGTTCATGTGTGTTGCTTATGTGTGATAGTTTATTATGTTATTATTGCACATGGTGATTATTTAATGTTTAATAAAGTACTGATGCATTGATTAAAGATCAACATAAGATGAATTAACTGAATCATAAGTTCACTGGATATACGCTGGTTTCCTTAAGAACAGTTGTGTGCACACGCAAGTTCCCTTCATTGAAGTAGTGTATATAAATCTGATTATGGAAATGAAAAGGTTATTGATTTGTAAATATTGATTCACCCACCCCACCACCCCCCCCCCCCCCCCCCGCCCCAGTATTATTTCCAACAATTGGTGTCAAAGCAAGTTCTTTAGCATAAGCTTGATCGCTTGAAGGAGATCTGTAGTAAAAATGGGAAAGAAGATAAAGAAGAAATCACCTAAAAAGAATAAGACATATCAAAGAAATTGTGACAGTGGGAGGGACGATTGGCCTTTATGTGGAAGCAACTCTTCAAATTTAGAATCACCTCAGAATGAAGATGAGCAAAAAAAAGAACTATCAGGTACGAATTTTTTGTCATATGGTGATACATTTCTCTGTTCATTTGAAGATAATGAAAGTGGTAGCGAAACAACTAAATTTTCTCTTATGGGTGAAAGAGAAATAAATGAAATAGAGATAGAATTTAAAAATCTCATAGACACAATTAGAGATCAAAAAGATCTAATTGATAAAAGGGAATGTGCCTACAAAGAAGAAGTTACCAGATTAAAATCTTAGTTGGAAGAATGAAACAAAGTAAGGAAGCAGTACAAGGTAAAGGAAGATCAATGTCAAAGGCTACAGGATGAAGTGACATCATTGAGAAATGAAGTGAATGAAAAGAACAAAACAACCAAGGAACTTATAGAAAGAACTAGCTACTGTGAAGGTCTTGACGGTGTGGTTGTTTCTCTAAAAGAAGATCTCAAAAATTCAAATAAGCAAAATGAAGAACTACTCCAAGCATTTGAAGAACAAGAAATGAAGTTCTTGAGTTAAGGCAACAAGTGGAAGAAGGAAGAAAAATTGAAGAAATCATGAATAAAAGGATAAAATTTTACGATTTCAAGATAGTACTAATATTTTGGATGATATTCTTAGTAGTCAAAGGTCTTTTTCTATCAAATCTGGTCTTCGTTTTCATGAAATTGTTATAGGATAATCTAGCTCACAAACTGAAGCAAGGAACTCTAATGCAAAATCTGAAATGCTCAACAAGGAGATAAGATGTCAACCCCATCAACAACCAAGGAAAGAAAGAATTCAAAGAAAATCACTTACTCCTAACTATGGAAGTGATAATCGGTTCTTTCCTCTAATGAACAATGTTGAATGTTTTATATGTCATAATTTTGGACATGTTGCAGCCAAATGTAGAAGGAGAATGATTCAAGCTAATAACCGTCACATAGAAAGATCATCAGCTTCCAAGTACTTTAAGGGATATTGTTTTTCCTGCAATATTTTTGGTCACAAAGCCATTAACCGCTATAGAGGGAATATGAAACATATAACATGTTATGCTTGTAACAAGTTTGGGCATATAGCAAAAGAATGCAGGAGCAAATCTTGGCCAACATACCAAAAGGAACAAACATCATCATACTCCAAGGTATGGAAGAAGAAGGAATTACAGTTAGAAAGATGTGGTAGAGCTCAATGTACAGAAAGAACATACTCAGAAGGAACTGAAAGTATGAAATTTCAGTGTCCTAATTCTCATACGCAATTATCATGAAGACAAGTCACGTATATACGCGAGTTAGAAGCTACACAGTGGCGTATATGTTGGTTTAATGAAGAAGTAGTGGGACAGACTCAGAAAAATGATCTGATATGATTCAGACAATTATCAATTATTTTTTTGTCCTGATGATAGATGACTACAACCTGTGGATGCTATTTATAAGTGCATTTGATCCTCATAAGTTGTTTATAACTTGATGTACATCTGATTAATAATGATGCTTTGATATTTCTTACTGATATATGAAATGATCAGATTTGACAACGAACAGGTAGCACAGGTCCTGGGGGAGGATATGCTATGCTTCTAATATTGCGTTTTTGGAATTATGTTTAGAATACTTTGGTACCTAATGATTCTTCTCAATGGTGATTATGCTTATGTGGCTAAAGTGTTTAAATGATACATAATGCTATGTTTCGGTTATAAGTTGCCTATGATGACAACACTTGTATTGCTTCGGGTTACATAGTTGTTATTCAGATCGTATTTATGGGTGATTATGGATGACTTTTGATGATGCATACAATACATGTATTTTTCTTACATGGTGATCTTCATAAGGACAAGGATAAGTACAAAGCTTGAGTACACAACTTCATTATTTGACGATGAGCCACTCATTTCTTTTATGATGTTGTCATCGTGCCTTCAAAGATGCATAAAGTTCATATGATGAAGTTATGATGCAGGATTCCTATAGTTCTTGGCTCTCACATGGTTGAGGATTGTTGTTGTTGATGGTATCAAGAAATATTGACAAACGACTATGAGCTCATGGTTTTCTAGATACATATTGCTATCTCTTTGATGGATATACATTATGTTGGATACATGGATGATTACTTAAATTGCATATTGATAAGTATTGTTGCTTGGCCAAGAGAATGGTATTATTGTAGGTCTCGTGAAGACGTATCTAGTTGAAGACATGGATATTTGGAGACATGGCTTACTTAGTCACATAATGATGATGCCTTCTTACTTTATGATGATGGTTTGGTACTCACATTTGTTGATTAATGCTTATCAGATGTGGGATGTTCCCTAGAGATGATACATGGTTGATATATTGAGGGCTCTTGTGGAAAGATCATGTAGTTCTTGATGATGACTATGGTGTTTTCACATACATATGATATGATTTTGTGTTACTACTTGGAGATATGACATATGCTTAGTTAATTCATGGAAGGTTATGATAAGGATCTTTCTACTAAGGAAACAAAGCGAGTTGATCTTGATGAGATCAAGAGGATGAATTGATATCTATATGCGTCATAATTTGTCATCGATTGATGATATTTACATTATCATATCTTGGGAATTGATGATGGACATATACAGGTTGTTGGTATGGATATTGTTGACAGATGTTTATGGAGCAGATCATATATGGTGTATGATAGTTGTTGATGTCTATCACGGTCTTATTTAGATCTTTGGCCTTTGTTATAAATGTCATGTATATCATTTGATGTAAGGGTCATATAAAGGCCAATAATATGTCTATGTCTGTCATAGTCTTTTAATGAGTCCTTTTTTGGTCATATGATGTAATTTGTAGCCCCACTATGCATGGGAAGGATGATCTAATAATTGCTATATTGCAGTTATGTATAAACAATTGGTATATCCCCACCTGGTTGGGTAGATGAGTCAAATTTGGTATATCACCACTTGGTTGGGAGATTGATGTATGTATGATTCATTTGATAGGAAGGTCATATTCAAATAGATGAGTTATAGAGTCATGTTATTCTCTTAGAAAATATTTTGTGTAGACTTTGCATGTGCTCAGGGGGAGCATGAATGGTATAATGCCTCTCAGCATGTAAAAAGGGGGAGTTTAATTGGAGAATTTAGCATGTGCCTAGGGGGAGCATGATCAATTTCATATTCAGTTGTTCAGATATGAAAGTATTCATTTTGGTCAGCCCTTTTCCCTTGATGTCAAAGGGGGACAGTATTTTGGTGTTGCTTGTTATCTCAAACAATTTCTATAGCTTGCAGAAATCAACACTAACATGGTTTCCATCAAGTCCAAAGGGGGAGATTGTTGGCATTATGATGCATGTGTTGTACTTGATAGCAACCCACTTGTAGCAGAACAACTCACTTATATATGGTAACCAGATGAATCTATGTAACTAGATGAATCTATAGGAGAGATGTCAGATGTGACAGAATGCATGGCAGTTGTGTTTACAGATGTGATAAAATGTAGGGTAGTTCAAAGGAATCATTTCAGAAGTAATATGGAAAATTACAGTGTAATAGGTCTATTCAGAGGTAACAGGGCATTGGTACAGAAGAACAGGAAGATGGAACTAAGGTCTACTAATCAAAATAAAGAAGGTAAAAGAAAAAGTTGATGAAAAGTAGTTTAAGAAGTATATGCAGGTCCACTTAGTCAAAATAGCGTATACACGCTGATCCATAGAACAAAAAGAGCGTATACAGATACATGCACTCCCATAGGAGGAAAAGTGTGTACATGTTGGAAAACCAAGGTTTTGGTCCAAGGTATTTGGTCTGAGGTATTGACCCTAGGTATTTGGTCCAAGCTATTGGTCCTAAGTGGTTTTGGTCTGAGGTATTGACAAAGGATCTAAGTATATAATGAGGAGAAGATCAAAGGGTTAAGTGCACAAGTAATGAATATCTTATGAAGTGTTAGATAAAAAGAAAATATGCATGTTATGGATTTCTAATGCTTTTCTTGATCTCAACTAAGTATGTACCTGAGTGTTTGATGATGGAAGAGATCTAATGATGGATTAGGATCATAATGACTTATCATTATGAGATCTGATAATGGATAGGCTATATCTAATTGTTAACGCACATTTTATAATTTATAAGTGATGATCTAGGTATGTCTGAAGTCTGGAATTGTAGCGACGTTATAAGTAATTATTTGTAGATCTATACGCTGGTTTGCTTTGATGAAGTTGTGTACACATGTTGGTTCAACCCTTCTAAGTAGTGTATGCAAAAGAAAAGCTTGATGTTCAGGGATGATTGATCTATCAGATCAGTGATGTTGTTTTATTGTTGTTTGTCAATGATGTCTTCTTAGATCTGAAAGTATAATTGAATGTATAAGGAAATTGAGTCTAATTGATTGATTGATTGAGAAAGAAGGGTGATCCTTGATGGTATATGTTTAGAACTATGTAATATGATAATAGATCTTCATAATGTCACTAATTGGTACAGTTTGTGGTTCAGAGATTTTATCATTCAGTACCCTTATAAGTGTATGCAGATTGGGCAAAAGGAGGTAACATATACACACAGATTTGCTTCATTGAAGGAGCATATACATTCTGACACATGCCTTTTGAGGTTATAGTTAGTTCTGGTTGTTGATGCAGTGTTCTAGGTTCAGATCTATGTACTGGTTATAGTGATCTATCTGTTCCAGTTGATTGGTTGAATTTGATTAAGTTTGAATGAATGGTTGATTCAGTTGTGTCTAGGTTTAGTTATTGCTTGATTCAGTTGTGTCATAGGTTCAAAGGTTTCAGTGACTAATTGTTTCATTTTTATCAGAGATTGATGATTGGGTTTCAGTGATTCATTGTTTCAGTTATATCAGAGATTGATGATTGGGTTTTAGTGATTGATTTTTTCAGTTATATCAGATATTGATGATTGGGCTTAAGTGATTGGTTGATGTAGATTCATTTGATGATTGTATTGCAATGGTGATTGATTTTGAGCTTCAATGTCACTAATGGGTCCAATGTGAAATTTTTTATGAAAGGTGGCCTTCGTATTGTAGTGTTATGTACCAGGAGTATCTAGTGTGAAAATTCATGAAACGTGGTCCCTGGAGGATACTGAGGGTTGGAGCCTTCAGTGAGGAAGCTTCCTGATAGTAGTGGATGGTGATTTAATCAGGGGGTTGGAGCTCCCTTCTAGTAGCAACTAGAGGATGAGTGAAGGTTGTAGCCTTCTATAGGTCAGATCCTACGTACTTATAAACATATCGGCTAGTACAAGAACTACGAGATTGTAGCTCCCTTCTAGAAGAAGATGGAGAACGAGAGAAGGTTGTAGCCTTCTGTAGGTGGGTTCCTGCATACTGGTATGAGTCTTCACCAATACAATATTGTAAACAGATTTTCTTATTATTAAAAGAAGATAGAGATGACAGCAGCAGGTGGTTTTCACCCACATTGGGTTTCCACCTTAAATCTTGGTGTTCATGTGTGTTTCTTATGTGTGATAGTTTATTATGTTATTACTGCACATGGTTACTATTTAATATTTAATAAAGTACTGATGCATTGATTAAAGATCAACATATGATGAACTAACTAAATCATAAGTTCATTGGATATATGCTAGTTGCCTTAAGAACAATTGCGTGCACATGCAAGTTCCCATCACTGAAGTAGAATATATAAATCTGATTATGGAAATGAAAAAGTTATTGATTTGTAAATACTCATTCAACTGCCCCCCCTCTTAGTATTATTTCCAATAGAGGGATCCCGACTTATTGAGAGAAGAAGAGTTTGTTCCTTCATAGAAGTAGTTTATATATACCTCTGACGTGTTTGTTAAGGTTTCCCCCCTCACCTTACTCTACTTGACTAAGCTGACAAGGATTAACCCAAAAACAACCAACTAGATTAGGTTCACTTGGAATAGTACGTATTTCCCATTGGCATATCATGGACTAAAGATAATAAGTTATTCATACAGAGGTAGGATAATAGATAACCAAGTATTGATAACTACACAATTCCTCTTGTACTTTACCCATCTTGGTTTAAGAGTTGCATACAGTTTCATGCAAAACTAACCTACGGACACAAACAAGCAAACAAACACAAAACAGAGAAAAAGCAAAAGTAAATGCATAGGAAAAATGAGTAAGAAAACAAGCAAGAAAACAAACAAACATGCAAAGTAAGAAGAAAATATGCTTGTAAGCAAACAAACTCTAAATTAAACATTACTCCTACACCTAAGCTAATGGTTCATGGGTCTGCTCGTGAAGTGATACTTCCAATGCAGCCACTAGAGCATTGGTCGACCCATGTTGGTGAAGGCATGATTCGCAAACAACATAGTTGTGTGAACCAACAAACATGAAAGATATAACAATGAAGACAAACGCACTCCAAGTTTAAATGTGTCCATAGAACATAAGTGAGTGCAAGTGCATGACATGCAATCCATGGACTTATCACGATGTTGTGTGACATTGTGTGCAATTGTTAAGCATACGCATACTCTTGATTGTGACATGCAAGCAAATGAAAGAAATAAATAAAACTTGCATCATGCACGTGTGCTTGCTATGTACAATTCCTCCAATGTGTGAGCAATGGGATCATGTAGTTTGAGTGGAGGAAGCATAATATGTGTGTGAGTTTGATATTCAATGCATACAGATGAGTGATGAGGAGCCTTGGGTATTTCAACAATTTCCTGATCATAAGTGAAACCAACCTCAGGACAACGAGGTCCTGACATAACCATCAGCTCAGGCTGAAGTGCCTCGACAGTTTGTGGAGTTTTGACTTAGTCTATAGATAGATCATCATAAATAGGTGGCTTGGAAAAATCAACTGAAATAGAATCATCATCATGATCGAATACGGGAGTAAATAGATCACGGCAGCTACGATCAACAAAATCGATGATTTCATTGGCATCCTCATGATCTGATGAATAAAACAAAGGGGTATATGAGAAGCATAAAAATTCACCCTTTGTGTTTCTAGAAAAAGTAGATTAAAAATCAAGTGGATTTTCAATGAATAGTTTGTCCTCTCCATTGTCAGATGATGGGCTAACATCCAGTGTGTTTTGCAAATGACCAACAATAGGTGCATCCATAGAAGAATATATACATGTGAAATCATGGATGGAAGAATCACCAAATATGTCAATAAAAAATGGAGGAGTCTCAAACTGAAGGGAGTCCTCCTTCATCGAGGATTGATGCTCAAGCTCCCAGTCATACTCTCCATGAATGACAGCGCAGGTTGGTTTTGCAACACCAACTCTGTTGATAGCTTGATCCTTGTTCACAACAAGTGTAGAGTCTGGAATGGAAGAACACAAGACAGTGCAATCCAGAGGATCAGTAGAACATGAAGACAGAGGTTGAGGTAAAAAATCCATGTGACAACCCATGGGCTTCGCAACCAAATCTGTGCAAAAATTGAGAGAAGTGATGTTGGGAGGATGTGGCAGTTGAATGGATGTGTAATAATGTTCTCCCACATCACTCTACAATGGTGAAGTTGTTTGATGAGGGGACGGTGGATAGTCACTTGTGACAGAGACCGTGTCTGTTTGTGATTGCGCATCTCCATCATCGAAGTGTGCTGAGTAGGGCTTAGGCTTGAAATTTCTTTTAGGATTAACAGATTTGGTAAGATAATACTCAAATCTATCCATGAGATACTAGAATTTCATCTGACTTTTCAGAGCTTGAAACTGCAACACACGGAAGCGTTCCCAAAATTCCATAGGCGATTCATGCGGGGCCTTCCGTTGTTGGAACATTTTTTTGTCAAGAGGCTCTAAATCAAAATGATGGAAAGTAGATTCAATTAGATCATAGAATTAGTCAAGTGAGTGCATGCTGCTAGGAGGCAGACTCCAGCACCATTATTCTGGGGATTCACGAAGTGTGTATGAAAGCAGCTGACTAACCTCTTTTGCATAGAACTCGTCTTCATTTTCAAGGAATACATAAAATTCTTCTAAGTACTCAAGTCAGGCTACTTCACCTTCACCATCATACGTGAATTCAAACAAGAGATCAAAAATCTCCCTCATGATGTTGAGAGGTTCGACATGTAAAAGACGTCTTGGAGGGATGAGTGTAATAGAATCCATGATAGATGTGCAAAGGTTCAAAACAGGATGAGAGGACACATCTTGTCATCTGGCCCTCCTTCTAGCGCTAGAAATGTTGACAGTGTTGCACCGACCAACATGTCAGGGATCTCCCCAGTAAGAAGTGCCAACTATATCTCAGACCGTTTGGTGTAAGAGTCTCAGCAGTGGGTCATAGAGTATCGCCTTGACAGTGGTTGCGCGCAGAGGCAAGTAAGATATCCCTTTTGGTACCAAGGGTGTGACATATGCAACAAGTCAAGGAAGGTGCATGAACGGTTCTAACACACTGAGAGTGAGGTGAGTGCACCCCTTGGAAACTTGTGCAAGCACGTGGCTAAGAAGGGAACATGAGAAAATATGCATCACAAACTAGAAAGAAAGTAATCTAGAAATCCAAAGTGATGGTTAAACGACCAACACATTTTAGTAAGATTCATACATACTTATATAAAAAGTCCATACATGCATGCGTAATCAAACATATACATATATCATTAGAGTAAACAAGTTAGTTGAAATACAATAACAACATATGCATGAAACATGGTGGCTCCGTTATATTAAGAAGTGAAATTTCCAATCATACAATAGAACCATTAACAACCACTAGTCCCAACAGCAGAACGTTATAGTCACTGCTGCCTGCTCCTCCAAAGAGATATACTAGCTCTGCACTGTGGAGAAGCCAAGGCTCATTACAATACTCTCCAAGCTTTCTCTAAGATACTCCTATCAAAAGCTTGGCTTACCAAAAGCCTCCACAATTAGTTATGAGGGACTATATATAGTAAAGGGTGGGGTGACCCTTGACATTCCCATTTGTGATTGTTCATCTACCCTCATGACTCTTCAACTACTCTGTGACTGTTACATCCAACTATTGACACTTGAACTTCCACTTAACAAGATGTTACATACAATCTGCACATGTACCCATGGATACAAAATAGGCTTGAGAAAACCATGCAATACATCCCTATGACTCGGAAAACTATGGGAATACCAGCTCTTCAACATCCTCATGATGGTCGACAGTGGCAAACAGATGCCAATCTTTGTAGTCCATGATGGTGTCTATGTACTCTATGGTGACATATTTCTGGAAACAAACTCTTGCCTCTGTTGCATCCAGGTGCACTGCTCTGGCTCCTCTGTCCAACTCTTCTAATAACATGTGCATCATTATCTTGAGTGCAACTGGACTAGCGACATATTGATGCATGTTGTCTGCACTAATTGCCAAGTCTGCGTTGGTGACTATGCACATCAACTCGTTAAAGTACGAGTCAAGCTCCAGTCAGAATTGTGCCTTTATCTTTTCCTCGGTGAGTGTCCCAATAGATGGGATCACATGTCCACACACAACAACATCCATGCTTCTGAATACATATGCATGGGAAGCCTGCAAACTAGTGATGAGCTACGAGAGTTCTTCATAGTTCTAGATTTGACTCCGGATGCGTGCCTTCAACTCGACCACTCTCGGCTTCATCATCTTGGGAAATTGTAACAAGGCTCCCTTGTATATCATTGTCCATGTTTGCATGTGGTCAACAACAATATGCAAGTTTGACAAGATATGTTTTGTCCTAGCACATCATTGTTGCCAACCATTGAGATGGAAAACTTCCTTATGCACAGTACCAAACTTGGAATACAATTCCCACATGAATGTCTCAAGTGATGATACTTCATCGAGTATCACCTTCTTTAACTCTGCTCAGGCATATGGTGTAACCAGTTCTCCTCCTTTCTTGGCCCAATCTGTAACTCCTTATCCATTCATTTGTTCTTTGTTATCAAGAAGCGAACACTTGAGCTAGTGGCTTCGGCATATGCTCTGGTAGCATTGGCTAATTTCGTTGGATGCTTGTGCATGTTAGATACAATCACTCATTCCTCAAATTGTGAAGGAGATGTGTGGTCATCAGAAGTAGACACTCTACATAATTTCACAACTATATGTTGTGACTCATTGAATGATATGTTGTCCACTCTTTTTCCAAGTTGTCTCCAAGGATCTTAGTGTCTCCTTGGTCGCTTGGGACTTGCTCTACTTCTAGATCCAATGAAGTTGATGGATCAGCCACTTGGTGGTAACGCATGAGGTCGATGTCTTTCTCTAACTCTGGCCTCTCCATCTCCATATCCATTTGCTCAAGTACTCGTTCAATCTCTTGAGAAAAGTCCTACTCTTGTGACTGCTCACCCTATGTGCTTTGTGCCAGCTACTCAGATGAGTCTATTACCCACACATATGTAGTTTCATATGTCTATACATGTTGCATCCCCTTTTATACATGTCCTTGTTGCGCTTCATTCTCTTGTCTGCCCAGCTCCCGTTCCTTATAGAGTTTCTCCTTCAACTCATGCAACTTATTCATTATTTCCTCATTTCTCTGTTTTTCTCTTTTCCTTTGTGCCATCTTCCTGTCGTGTTGTTGCCTCTTCACCTCTATTGCCAAATTTTCTTTCTACACAAGTGGGTCTACACTAAACTTGTATCTTTTCTCTACATCTGTGTTGTCAAAAATCTTTCTCTTTCCTTTGTCACGCATCGATATGTTTACCTCTTCTGCTGCTGTTGGTGCTCTCCTGAATGCTGCTTCGTTAACTATTCCACAGTGATGCTAACTGGTTCATTGGTCCTGGAGAAGCTGTGACAATATCTCCATGGGTCTTCCTCTGCCCAATGACACACCCCATGGATCCACAGAAACTATACTCTTGTGTAGTTATCCTTCACAAAACAATGCGGGTCATATGGATTGAAGCTTCGGGTGTCAAAAGGATATTTCTTGACCTCTTCTATTTTGGGATCTGCATGCTTGACATTCCATATCTCGTAAAACCCGATCCATAATGGAAGAGTGGGCAAAGGTGCCTTCTTCTTCTGGTGCACCCTACCTAACAGTCCTGCTGAGAGGTGGTATGATACTTCTTGCATGACGAGCTTGTCCATGGAAAACTTCAGCAAAACATGCAAAGGCTTCTCTGCATTGTAAATTCGTATTAAGGTGCCAGACAGTGAGGCAAACCAATCCTCTATGTCGATCAGTGCCTCCATTGTTCCCTTCTACATGCAAGGTGGATCCTTCTCAAATATCATCTTGTACACTGGGGTGACAAAATGATCTGACATATGTGTGATAACTCCTCTAAAGCTACATTCAGAAAACAATTTACAATAAGTATTGACAGAGGTTTCTGTTGGTGTCCATGCCCACTTCAAACCAAGGAACTCCCGACGAGCATAAATTGCATCCAAGTTGTAGGCAGACATGTAGATCTCTACTTTTTGACCTTTGGACGGCTGTCGAGCTCTTATTACCTGTTCCTTCAGCCTGTGAGCCAACATGTCATACTAATTGCATGCTTTGCCTTCACTGGCAAGTTGGTCCAACACGATCACCCAACTCTGCAGGAAGGCCTCCATGCTCTCTTTGCCATACAAGTGACATGCAAAGCTGACCAAGTATTGATATTCCTTCCACAGTATCTTCATCTTGTAAATCAAGTTGGGTGTCATCTTGAATTTGGTTGGCTCCTTCACCCAGTTCTTCAAGATATCCCTGGAGTTGGAATTGTTGCTGGGTATGTTAAAGGATGTCTCCATGGTGATCACTAGCTTCGACAAGTGGTGCATCTGCTAATAATCATGTGCCCTGAAGGTAGCAATCTTTATCCCGCTGACACTGCTCAATGTCATCGTCTTGGGATCAGTGTGCAAGATGATCCAATGTATCATGTCTACGCATGGGAACACAGGATACCTGCATGCAATCCAATACAAGTCAGACTTATGAATGTTCACATAGACTTGGAGGTCTTCAAGATCTTCCCCAAATGTTCCTAAGAATGAATCATTGACCTCTTTCCATTTCAGCTTGATGTCTTTGCCTATGATCAGCTTGGTGTCTTCTTAAATCGGTAAACTCGTAGACACTCTCTCAACTGCTGCTCCAATTGTGCTTCTGCCAATGTCCTTCGACCATGATCTCTTGGAGGCCATTGATCTTGAATTGCTGAGAGACAGACGAATATTTGTTATATCTGGAGACAAGGCGACATGCATGGCAAGAAATCTGTCAGTTGAAACCAAGGAAAACTTGAGGATTGACATGCAATGTACCTAGGAAACTATTGACAAGGATTGCACAATTTTCACTGCAAGGATGAGAGACCGACTATCGGAACTGCGCAAAAGGAAGTTTAGACTATCAGGAGGTTGGTTGACTGTTGGAATTGTGCAGTGCGCAATGCAAACTGGCCTGACGGGGGCTAATATTTTGCAATACACATTTTCAACTAGAAAGTGATGGAGGCCCATGGACTGCATTACACAATTTTCTAGGCCAACAGTCACTGCCTCCTAAAATTGTGCAAAGAAATACTGGAGGACAGTGACTGGCTAGAATTGCACATTTTCTGGGAGGAAGGCAAAGCCTTCCCTTTCAAAATTGTGTAATGTTGTCCGGGCAAGGCAAAGTCCAGGCCAAGGTTGCCTAGACCCACCAACGGGCAACTGAAAGCATGTGAAGATGTGAATGCATGGAGATACTGAGTATAAGTAGGAGTGAATGATCATGCATGCAAATAATGAATGCAAGATTCATAAAATGGACAACATGCATGTGTGTGAAATGAGTCGTTGAATCGGTGATCGTTCATGCAAAATAGTGTCATGCATGCAACAATAGTAAGATGCTAATGAAAACTGAAATAGTGCTAGTATAGGCTAGAATTAATGCAAACAATAGCAAGCATTCACAGAAATCAAGTAGACAACACTCACATAAGCCAAAACACAAAAAGCAACAGAAATGTTGTGAAAGACAATCTAAGAAGACTTACCCAGAAATAACTGAGTTGGATGTGTCTAAGACTCCTAGATGTGTTGTGGGATGTTGTTTGGTCAATTTAGTGTGTCCTAAATTGCTATATAAATTGTCAATCCGGGAGTCGTAAACTGCTGAATTGAAGTGCACTATATATGCAAGATAACCGTTTTCTTATTTCTTTGTCATTTTTAGTTTTTGATTTGTTTTTGGATTTATCTTCTTGTTGATTCCCTAATGTGAGATGGTAATTCTAATAATCAAGTATGGACAAAAGTATTCAAGTTAATGGTGGCCTTTAAAATAATTTCCAAACTTCAAAGTGTTCCAAAGGTGTTCAAACTTACAATGATGAAATCAAGATGTGCCTAGATTTTAATTAAACAAAATAGTGAACTAGTGACTATGAAACCCGGTATCCTTGCTGTTGTATAAAAAAAAAAAAAAAGACTGAACTCAAAGCAATTCAAAAACTGTAAGCAAAGTAAACTAAATCGTATCACATCAACTCATTTTTTACCCCTCACCATTCAACTCGCTCTATCTATAGGAGGTAATCATACACAAATTGAGTAATCGGATATCTAAATTGCATAAAATAAAACTAAGATCAAACTACACATTCATCCTACAATCCCTCACCATTCAACTTGCTCTAGCTATAGGAGGTAACCGAGAATGATATGAGTAATCTAATCACTACTTGCAAAAGTAAATAAACTAGTATCAAACTATACATTCACACTCAATCCCTCACCATTCGACTCGCTCTGGCTATAGGAGGTAACTGAAGAATGATATGAATAGTCTAATATCTATCTTGCAGAAAAGTAAATGAACAAAGAAAAACTAAAGAACTAAACAGTGCTGGAATTAGAACTAAGAAAATGAATCAGAAAAAGGACAAGATAATTCCATCATGTCATTAGTCATCAAAAAGCTATATGCACTACCCAGGCTTTCTATTAGAACCTGAAATGAAAACATTGATTAGTTGACAATCAATTGAAAGCATAAAAGAGGCTATGGACAGCAAACAACATAAATACCATGAGCAATGTAATATATACAGCAAACATCTATGGCATCAAGAGCATAAAATGAAGAAAAACATAAAGCTATACAGCAACTACAGGACCTTGGTGTACACGGGCCCTCTGTAACGTCGGCCAATCAAAAACCAATCACGGATTTGAACTCAAAATCAGTGTCTTCTCATATATTTCAGTACAATCATAAAATAAAGACTAAGTCTCGGCTCGATGGCTCATAAAAGCAGTCAAGATTACATATCATCAGCTAGCCTATACGCATACGAAGATGCTTTATTTATAGCAGGAAATACATAACTAATTCCTAAGGTTTGCACTGGTAGACAGACACATAAAAGACCATAATCGAAAATTTAGCAGCATGGTAGCTGTGGGAACTAAATCCAAGGAGGGTGGTTTGTTGGATTCGGTTCACGGGTAGTCCCCAGGTGTTAGCACACCTCCTAAATCTCAGGATCTTGCCACACAATCCTCCTCGTGATCAAAACTGGGTCCTGCCACCGGAAAACTCCTAGTGTTGACCACCGTTTGACCGGCTTTGACCGCGGGCTTCTGTGAATGATTCGGTTGAACCAAGGGGACACGTTCCATGTCCACATCATTTTTAGCTTGCCCATGTGGCTGGGTTCTTCATTAGACACCTGTAGCATATACTTTAACAAAAAGGATGCAGAAACTGATTCTGGCTATGGAAAGAGACAAGAATCTGCAACTGATTGAGGAAAAATCTAAATCAAACAATAGTCACAAGACATAGTTAGGAAACCATTTATATGCTCATTTTAAACTAATATGCAATGGTTTGATAGCTTGGAGGTTCAGGTAACTGGAGAAAAAGGCTAAAAAGGTATGTAGGGAAGATGTAAGTTTGGGACTCAACATACCCCCACTGTGAAGGTGTTGCATGTCCTCATGCAACCAGAATTTAGTCATCTCCCTTTAGTCTATGTATTCTGAAGCCTCTGCTAGTACATCTAGTCCTCTCCTCTTCTTTCTTGGTGCTACCACCATCCTAGGTTTCCTTATCAAACATCAGAACTTGAGATTGATTAATTCCCTGCTCAACTTTCTGCACTTCTTCTTTAGTTTCTTGTTCTTCTTCTGCCACAGACCCATATGTAACATGGTATTATCATGAATAATTTTGTCCACTTTGCTTTGCTCCTTTAATGCCTCGTTTTCTTGTTTAATGTGCCTGTTTAAAACCTCCAATTCAAACACTTCTTGTTTCAAAGATTAAACTTGTGCATCTTGTGTTATGTGAGGCAGAAAGGATGGTGTGCTCAGGCCTGCAGCTTTCTTCTCTAAAGATTCGAGGTAATCATATACCTCTTGCTGTTTTGGATCAATTTCAAGTGTTTTCCTTGGGCTGGCTTCAAAGTCTTGTTGAGGAAGAGGACTGTCTTCTAGTTCTGGCCGAGAAAGGCGTACATCAACATCTGAAGGGTTGGCTTCAATATTTGGCAGAAGATGAGGTGGACTATGGCTAGCTTAAGGTTTCTCAAGTGTTTCCCCACCCAAGTCAATGAAGTGGGGTCCTTTTACTTGTGTTTTCCTCCACTTTCCTTTGAGTCTGCTGCTTCTTCTTAAGTACTGTGGGCTAGTACTTTCCTCTTCCATAATTTGTTTCCCTTTTTCTTCTTTCTTAGCTGTGGCAGCTTGTTTTTGGAGGTGCACTAGTCTCTTAGATAACACTTAATAGTCTTCCTCTATAGATGGTTCTGGTGATTGGTAAACATCTTGTAAGTTCCTCTTTCCCTTCAATTTTCTCTGCTTTTTGTCCTTAGTTCTTTCCTCCTTTTCTTTTTGACCAATTTCTTTAGTTTTACCAATAGAAGAGTCTTGGATTATGGCACTTTTTCCTTTTATCCTACTCCTTCTCGGTGCCTTTGGTGTACTACTTCCCGATGCCTCAGATTGCTCTTGAAAATAGTTTCTCACTAGAAACCGTTCCCAAGTATCTTTGTTTTTCTTCAATTGATCTTCAACTAGAATCCTCACGAGTCCATGATGATATAAATGAGGTTCTATGTCCCCTATGTTCTTTTGGACTGTGGTGCTCATCTTTTTCAAACTCAACAGCAAGAAATAGGGCAGATTAAGAGTTTGTTTCTCTAAAAAGTTCATCAATAGCCTAGTATGATACATATACATCATCCCAAATCGGCCTTCACAAGTGATAAACTTTTGAATGATTAATAGTAAGCCGGCCCATTCTTCTTTTAATGCATGAACAGGAATCCCTCTTGTAAATACAGTAACGTCCATACCTGGGTTACGCAATATAATTCTCCATGCCTGCTCATCCAAACTTTTGTTTTTAAACCAACGCTCACCTTCTTGGGGCAAATCTGTAGCAGCTACAATTGAGGTTTCAGTGACCGTGAACTTCAGGTCTCCAATCTCCACCACCTGGTCATTGAAAGACCTTGCAAAGGCTTTCGTTACTTCCTTATTATGGCCCTTAAATTTCTGAATGAAACGGAGCCATTTAGCTTTCTTCAGCAATTCTTTTTCCCGAGGGCACCCTTCTAAAAACTTAAGCCCTTCCGGCTCTGCCCTCAGTAACCGTCCCATATTTTCCTTTGTTTAAAATTCACTCTGGAATTCAACTGTGTATGAGGGTTTTATCAGAGGTAAGACGACTATGTTGCATGGTTTGTGGAAGAACGATGGCCGAAAATGGAAGATGGATACGGGAATTGGGGTGTTTGGGAACTGTAAGCGGAAACAGAGGATGAGAAGCCGAGATGAAATGGAGACGTATGCTAACAAGGTGCATCTTTAACACAAGTGAAATGGAGTCGAAATTTTGAATTGAATGGCTGCATGAGAGACATTACATGTTGATAAAATGACTACACAAAGTACGATGGAGAGGAGCCGTATTTACATAGGTCACATCTCATGAGTACAAGTGGAGTGTGGAAGTGCAGTCATCTATAAGTTGAACCCGAAAAATAATCATGAGACCATTTAGGGAGTAAATGTATGGTTTATGGAGTAAGGTCGTGGAATGGTAATGGAGCTATCGTAATAATCATTGCACATAGTGAGCTTTAAGGTTCAATAACTATGCAAAATTGTGCCTTTAATTGCTATTTGAAATAAATTTTTTCCCATACCTTGGAATCCTTGTCTTTTGTTGTCCATTAGCCCTTACTCAATTGCTCCTTATTGATGTCTATAGATGCTCCATGTACATGTCTTCATAGAATATGCTTAGTCATACCTGCATTTACATTCTATTGCACTAACATCCGGACTGTAAATTTGAAAAACAGAGTGGTGGCTGCGGAAACTGCTTCATGAGAAAAAAAAAATAACTTTTATTGATGAAATGAAATGGATGAGATGGAGTGAAATGAAGTGAGTGGAGTGAAAATGGAAATGAAATGAAGTAGGATGAAGTGAGTGGAGTGAAATGGAAATGAGAAAGAAAGAAAGATTTTTTTTGGAAAATATAGTGTCAAGTGTCCCTGATTTTCAATCAGGCTTATACAAATTTATTTATTTTATTTTATTTTAACAATAAAAGAACAAAGGCTAGGTTGATGGGGAAGAAGGATTCTTCTTCACCAACCTTATTGCAGAATTCTCTTGAAACATTTTGACAAATTCTTATTTTGAGAGTGGCTTATGATAAATCTTTAATCTGTGGCCATTCACAATAAGAGGAGTTTGAAGTTCATCAATTGTCTTGATTCTTACCGCTCCATTGTTAAAGACTTTGTCGATCTCATATGGCCCAAGCCAATGAGTCTGAAATTTTCCTTTGAAGTCTTTAAACTTGGAATCAAATAGTAATGCCCAATCTCCCTTTTGAAACTTTTTCTCTTTGATATATCTGTCATGCCACTTGGCTCTTTGATGTTGAACTAGATCAGTTCTTAGAATTTCTTCTTGTCTAATCTCATCTAGTTCATTCAACTGCTCCATTCTGTGTTTTTGGGCTTCTGATAGGTCCATCTCCAACTGAACTGCCATCTTGAAAGTTTTAACTTGAAATATAATGGGGGGCAGGACTTCTTTCCCATAAACAAGTTCATAAAAAGAATGTCCTGTTGTGTTCCTCCATGTAGTTCTATAGGCCCATAAGGCTTTAGGAAGCCTTTCAGCCCAATCTCTTCTATGTAGATGAACAGTCTTGGTGATGATATTTTCAATGACTTTGTTTGTAGACTCCACTTGGCCATTTTCTTACGGATGGTAAGGAGTAGATTTCCTGTGCTTGATCTTGTATTCTTCCATCAGTTTCTCCATCATGTTGGATGTCAATTGACTTCCCTGATCTGTCACAATTTCTCTTGGGACACCAAAGCGAGTAAAAATATCCTCATAAAGAAAGTTAACAACTGAATTTTCAGTAGCAGAAAGTAACGCTTTGGCTTCTACCCATTTAGTGACATAATCAGTGCATACCAATATATACTTCTTTTGCTTAGATGGTGGATTAATGGGTCTAATGAAATCTAAAGCCCATTTTTCAAAGGGTTCAATGAGTACCTGTGGTTGTAATGGCATTTCATTTGAAAGAGTTGGTTTCCCTACTCTTTGGCAGTTGTCACACCTTTTGACATATTATTTTGTGTCCTTGAAAAGGGAAGGCCAATAATATCCTAAAGAAAAGATTTTATAGGCCATCCTTTTGTCAACAAAGTGTCCACCGCATGGCTCATCATGACATGCCTTGAGGATGTCAGGCATTTCATCTTCCCGAACACATCTTCTGATCACACAATCTGGCCCTGTTTTAAACAATTCGTTAGAAATCCATGAATATTTTGAACTCTTCTAAACAATTTTTATTTTTTCACCAGGAAATAGATGTGGAGGCAGTTTCCCTATAACCAAATAGTTGGCAATATCTGCATACCAAGGAGTCTTAGTAGTTACTACAAACAGATATTCATCTGGAAACTTATCCTCTACAGGAGAATCTTCTTTAGTATTTTGGATCCTAGACGAGAAATCAGCTACTGTATTTTGTTTTCCTGGTCTATCCAACACAGTAATATTGAATTCTTGTAAAAGTAAGAGCCATCTTGTAACTCTGCCATTAGTAACAGGTTTGTTCATTAGATATCTAATCGCAGAATGATCAGTATGGACAAAAGTTTCATAGCCTGTTATATAATGTCTAAACTTATTGATTGCATGAACAACAGCTAGAAACTCTTTTCCAGTCAAAGTATAGTTCAACTCAGTGGGAGTCAAATTTTTACTGGTATAGTAAATGGCATAAGGAACTAAATCCTTTTGACCCAACACAACTCCTAGAGATGTATCTGAAGCATCTGTAGAAATATGGAAAGGAAGTTTCCAATTTGGCCCTCTCAAAATGGGTGCTTCAGATAATCTTGTTTTCAAAGTTTCAAATGTTGATTGACAATCAGGATCCCATTTGAATTCACAGTCTTTTGTAAGAAATTTGAAGAGTGGAGATGCTATTTTGGTGAAGTTTTCTATAAATATTTTATAATACCCATTAAATTCTAGAAAACTTCTAACACATTTTTGACAAATTGGAATAGGCAACTTGGAGATGACTTCAACTTTTGATTTATCAACTTTAATCCCATCCCCTGAAATATGATGTCCTAAAACAATCCCTTCAATAAACATCATAAAGCATTCTTCATGACTCAATGAAAGATTTGTTTCTTTACATCTGATAAGGACTTTTTCCAAATTCTCTAATGCCTCTTCAAATGAATCACCATAAACTATAAAATCATCCATATAGACCTCTACACAATCATGGATTAGATCAGAAAATATTCCTAGTACTGCCCTTTGAAATGTTGCGGGTGCATTACATAATCCAAAAGGAAGCACTCGGTAAGCAAAAGTTCCCCATGGACAAGTGAATTTGGTCTTATCTTGATCTTCAGGTGCCACATGAATCTGATTATAGCCACTAAAACCATCCAAAAATGAAAAGTACTTTTTTCCTGCTAGAGTATCTAATACCTGATCGATAAAGGGTAAGGGAAAGTGATCCTTTAAAGTCGCTTTATTCAATTCCCTATAATCAATGCATACCCTCCATTTACCATTCTTTTTTAGGTACTATAACCAAAGGAGAAACCCATCGGCTATCTGAAATTGGATAAATGAAGTTTATATTGAGTAGTTTTTGGAGCTCTTCTTTCACTATTTCTCTAATATTTGGATTCATCCTTCTCTGAGGTTGTCTGATTGGTCTACTGTTTTCCTCAATGTAGATGTGATGAATAGTCTTAGGGTCAATACCTTTCATGTCAGTATACTCCCATGCAAATGCAGTAGAATGTTTTTGCAAGATTCTGGTTAGCTCCTCCTGTTGTGATCTTTCCAAGTTTTTGTTGATATTCAATGTTTTTCCTAGAAAAATCTCAGTGGTGGAACTACCAAACTCTTCCATAGAGTAAATAGACATTTGTCTAGATGATAGATACTCAATGTCAAAATTTAACTAAAATTGTGTTTGGTCATATTCTGAAGAGGTTTCAAATTTTTCTAATGTGTTCAGAATTTGACTATCTTCACTGATTTCAGAAATGGTAAAGACAGGTTGTAGTGTCCTCATCATCGACCCATTCATTATCTCTTATTTTTGTAATTGTTTTTGCTGGAGGATACAGATTGAATTTCTTTGTTGAATTACCATCATAAATATACATATCCCCTGATCTACAACTGATAAAAGCATCAACTGTGGCTAGCCAAGGTCTTCCTAGAATGAGTGGGTGCCCTCCTAGATTACTCTTGGGAGTTAAAATCATGAAATCCACTGGATATTCCCAAGAATCTAAGGAGACCAAAATGTCTTCTAATACACCATCTGGCTTAATAATTGATCGATCTGCAAGTTGCAGTAAAGTAGGTGTAAAAAGAAGATTAGGAAGTTTTAGTTGTTCCATAGTCTGTCTACTCATAATGTTGATAGTAGCCCCTAAATCGATCAAAGTATTTGGAATTTCTACCCCATTGATATGTGTTTTGACAATTGGACTACCAGGATCTACATACTTCTGCATGGTAACTTTTCCCATCATGATATCTGCAATTTTTCCTACCAGGTGGATTCTTCTTGTATCTCTTGGTTTCCTTCCTGGTCTTTTGAGACTCAACTCCTTTATTGTTTTAGCTAGAATAGGGATTTCTCTAATGGCTTGTAACAAGAGAATCTTGATACAGACATTCTTAAATTCATCTAGAAAATCATAGTTAGGCAACAAGATTTTTTTTCCACTCCTTTATCAATTTGTAATCTTTCGGGAAAAGGAGGTGTGGATAAAGATGCAGGTTGCTTGACTATAGGAGTTGTGGGGGTTGATTCTTTTTCTTTTTCTTCTTGAGTGCTTGGGTTTTGAAAAGATACTTCAGAACCTTTATTGGCTTTAAGATATTCTTCCTTAGAAATGCTTTGCTTTTTAGCATCTATAGAAGGCTTGTCTAAAACTCTACCAGATCTGAGTTGTACATCATTGAGAGGAACAATCATATAGGTAGGAAATTGTTGTCCTTCTACCATGTAAGCATTTTGAGGGTTTTTATTATTTGGATCTGGCAATGGCTGGGAAGGTAATTAATTTGTCTTTTGTTGGAATGGAAGCAAGAGTTGGGAATTTAGATTCTGTTGAGAAGGTTGTTGTTGTGGAAACGGTAATGAAAGTTGTGGATTCTGATTTGGAGGTTGTGGAACTTGTTGGTTTTGAAAAGATGGAGGATATTGATAAAATTGAGCAAATCTCCCATAAGGATTTTGCATACCTTGTACCCATGATTGAAATGGATTTTGAGGTTGGGACCAAGGTTGTTGCCAAGGATTCCAATTTGGTGGGGGTTGAAAGTTTGTGGGGTTATTAAACCCTTGATTTTGTTGCCTCTGCCAAGGTCTCCTTGAAACAAAACAGAGAGACTCAATTGAATTTGGGTCTTCTTGAAAGACAGCTTTGAGCCCAGGAATTGAAGGACAATCCTTGGTCTCATGGCTTTCTGAGAAAATCGCACACGTTTCTACAACTTTTGCATCCAAGGGGCATTCCCTTAGAGCATGTTTCTTCCTACATTTTGGACAAAAGAAGGCCAAAGATTCAGCTTCTGCTTTCTGCTTTTTTTGTATCTTGAGGGTGTCTAGTTGCTCACTAAGACTCCCTAAAATATCTATTTTGAACTCATCAAGCATGTTGCCAATCTCAACCCTACTCACTAATCTAGTTGCAGATTTATTTGCTCTAATGAGAGAAGGATGTCTAGGCCCTTTTCCAGTTTTAGATTTTCCCCTTGAGAGATGGACACATAGCCCTACTATATCATGAAGTGGAAGTTGAGATATATCTCCTTTCCCCATCATATTCAAAATATCTATCCATTCATCTCTAATGGCTTTTAATAGAAGGACTTTCAAGGTTTCTTCATCTAGGTTATTCATTTTTGCTCTTTTAAGGTTGTATTGAAATCTTTCAAGTAAATACTCCAAGTTTTCATCTTCTTTTTGTATCATTTTGAATACCTCATCCTTATGATTGGTGGGCATACAATAGTCTTGGTATCTATCCAAAAATGTTTGTTTCATGTCATTCCAAGTCCTAATAGATTGAGTGACTAATCCCATGAACCATTTTAGAGCAGCTCCCTTCAATGTTGAAGGAAATAGCTTGAGTTTTTGAGCATCTTCCATGTAATCATAAGTTCGGCACACGACTTCAAACTCAAATAAAAATGTTTCAGGGTCCTTACTTCTCAACCCATAAAAGTTTGGGAGGACAGATGGTGAGATGTTTTTCATTGTTGTTCGAGATTCCTCATCAACAATAGGAAATCCAAATGAGTTATCTCCATCCTTGTTTCCCCTGTTGTTACGTCTACCTCCTCCATTGTTTCCTCCTCCTCTACCTCTACCTCTACCTCCTCCAAATCCATTTACGACTTCCTCTGTCATGATAGCTTCCTCAGAGATTTCAGAGTCCTCTGGTTCTTCTACTAATGGCAAACGAGGAGGAATTTCTCCCTCTTCTTCTTCAGGTGATTCTACTTCCTCAATTACAATGTGTTTTCTTGTAGAAGTAAAGAAAGGGTCTTTACCTAACTCAGATTCGGTGGATAGTGTGGGAGAGTCTCCTAGTTCAACTACTGCCTCTTGAATTCCAGGGAACCTAAGGCTAGGAGTATGAGTTGGATATGTTGGAGGTGTATCTTGCCTATACCTTGGAGTAGATGGAGTTGTAAATATCGAACTCTTGGCCCTAGCTACAAACCTTCCCCTAGAATCTCTTACTCTATGCATGTCATTTTTATTTTCTTCAAGTCGGGTTAATAATTATCTTTCTGATCTTCCAGATCACTCTAGGTGCAAGAAGAGAGCATACTCAAGAAATTACTGAATCAATAACTCTCTTTTCTGATCCTCTAGGTCACACTAGGTGCAAGAGGAGAGCATACTTTGAGAAATCATCAATTTTTACCTTCCTTGAAATATTCTTGTTTTTTGTTTTTGTTTTTTTTTTTTGTTTTGTTTTGTTTTTCTTTTTTTTTAAGAATTTGGCTACCTAGTTTCACTTCCCCGGCAATGGCGCCAAAATGTTTGGTCAATTTAGTGTGTCCTAAATTGCTATATAAATTGTCAATTCGGGAGTCGTAAACTACTAAAGTGAAGTGCACTATATATGAAAGATAATCGTTTTCTTATTTCTTTGTTGTTTTTAGTTTTTGATTTGTTTTTGGATTTATATTCTTGTTGACTCCCTAACGTGAGATGGTAATTTTAATAATCAAGTATGGACAAAATTATTCAAGGTAATGGTGGCCTTTAAAATAATTTCCAAACTTCAAAGTGTTCCAAAGGTTTTCAAACTTACAATGATGAAATCAAGATGTGCCTAGATTCTAATTAAACAAAATAGTGAACTAGTGACTATGAAAACCAGTATCCTTGCTGTTGTATAAAAAAAAAGAAAAGGCTGAACTCAAAGCAATTCAAAAACTGTAAGCAAAGTAAACTAAATCATATCACATCAACTCATTTTTGACCCCTCACCATTCGACTCGCTCTAGCTATAGGACGGTAATCATACACAAATTGAGTAATCTGATATCTAAATTGCATAAAATAAAACTAAGATCAAACTACACATTCATCCTACAATCCCTCACCATTCGACTCACTCTGGCTATAGGAGGTAACCGAGAATGATATGGGTAATCTAATCACTAACTTCTAAAAGTAAATAAACTAGTATCAAACTATACATTCACACTCAATCCCTCACCATTCGACTCGCTCTGGCTATGGGAGGTAACTAAAGAATGATATGAATAGTCTAATATCTATCTTGCAGAAAAGTAAATGAACAAAGAAAAACTAAAGAACTAAACAGTGCTGGAATTAGAACTAAGAAAATGAATCAACAGAAGGACAAGATAATTCCATCATGTCATTAGTCATCAAAAAGCTATATGCACTGCTCGGGCTTTCTATTTGAACCTGAAATGAAAACACTGATCAGTTGACAATCAATTGAAAGCATAAAAGAGGCTATGGACAGCAAACAACATAAATACCATGAGCAATGTAATATATATAGCAAACATCTATGGCATCAAGAGCGTAAAATGAAGAAAAACATAAAGCTATACAACAACTATAGGGCCTTGGTGTACAGGGGCCCTCTGCAACCTTGGCCAATCAGAAACCAATCACAGATTTGAACTCAAAATCAGTGTCTTCTCATATATTGTAGTACAGTCATAAAATAAATACTAAGTCTCGGCTCGATGGCTCGTAAAAACAGTCAATATTACATATCATCAGCTAGCCTATACGCATACGAAGATGCTTTATTTATAGCAGGAAATACATAACTAATTCCTAAGGTTTGCGCTGGTAGACAGACACGTAAAAGACCATAATCGGAAATTTAGCAGCATGGTAGCCGTGGGAAGTAAATCCAAGGAGGGTGGCTTGTTGGATTCGGTTCACGGGCAGTCCCCAGGGGTTAGCACACCTCCTAAATCTCAGGATCTTGCCACACAATCCTCCTCGTGATGAAAATAGAGTCCTGCCACTGCAAAACTCCTAGTGTTGACCACTGTTTGACCGGCTTTTCACCGCGGGCTTCTGTGAATGATTCGGCTGAACCAAGGGGATACGTTCCATGTCCACATCATTTGTAGCTTTCCCATGTGGCTGGGTTCTTCAGTAGACACCTGTAGCATAGAATTTAACAAAAGGGCTGTGGAAATTGATTCTGGTTGCGGAAAGTGACAAGATTCTGCAGCTGATTGAGCAAAAATCTAAATCAAACAGCAGTCACAAGACATAGTTAGGAAACCATTTATATGATCATTTTAAACTAATATGCAATGATTTGATAGCTTGGAGGTTCAGGTAACTGGAGAAAAAGGCTAAAAAGGTATGTAGGGAAGATGTAAGTTTGGGACTCAACAGATGTCAGAGCTCCAAGATCGATGTGAAGAATGAGCTCTGAAGCATCGCATAAATAAGTTTTAGGTTCATGATGCACAAGTCACAAATCAAGGAAAAAGCGACACTTGGAGGAAAGTTTCTAAAATGATCGTTTCACGTAACCTCAAGCTGTTAAAAATAAATCCCTAAAATCTAGGGATGATTTTTTCATGTTGCTTTTTGTTATTTCAGGAAAAATCATCCCATGCATGCAAGTCAAGTTTTCTCGGTCCCGAAAGGAACCAGTCAACCTGAATGCACATGCAACAACCTACTTGAATGAGAAGGATTTTTGGGTAGTTTTTGAGAGGAATTTGGGTTGACTATCCAGAGGGATTGCGTAATTTCTTGGAGGAGCAGCTGACTTTTGCCTAGAATTGCAAAATTTATGGGCTGAGCTGCACTATTGTGCCATATTGTGCAATCTTCCAGAGGAAGGTTGCCTGAAAGGATTATGCAATTTCTGAGCCCAACAAGCTGCCAATCAAATTTACGCAATTTCTGGAGTGAAGGCTAGTTCCTCTCCAGAATTGCACAGTTTTATGATAGAATTTCTCAGCCAGTAGCTAGAGAAAGTCCTGAGTAGAAACTTGTGAGGGGAGTGAAGCAAGCTATCACACACAGGATGGAAATCTCTTGAAAAACCCATGAAACTTATGTACTTGATAGTGTAAGACATGCTGCCAAGGATGGTTGGTAGGGAGGCTCCAAAATGAAGCTAAGGCAAAATTTTGGAAGGGTGTCTGTAGCCGCTACAACACTTTCCATATACACAAAAATTCATCAGATAAAGGGGAAACCTTAGGAAAAGTGGAATAAAAATTTCCATGTGTTATCTATTTCAGCAGTAAGAACCTTTCTAAAATTGAGCTAAACTAGATAGTCACTAAAAAATAACTCCTAGTTATGGTACACTCTTTGAACAAGTTTAGCCACTACATCACTAGATATCAAACTTTTGTTGACACTAACCATGCAACTATAAAGTATTTAGTGGATAAACCTATTGATGGTACTGGACCTGCCAACGAGTCAAGGGGATATCCCCAGTAAGAAGTCCCAATTAGACCTATGTAGGAGTCCCAGTAGTGGGTTGTAAGGTAATGCCTTGACCGCGATGTTGCACAGAGGCAAGTAAGATAACTTTGTCAGTAGCAAGGGTGTGACTGATGCAGAGAGTCAAGGAATGTGTACGAGAGGTTCCAACACTTCGAAGGGAGAGGAAAGTGAAAGTGAGTTGTAGGTTGAAAGGGATCAATCCCAACTTGGCTAGGAACACACCACACAAAGGACATGTACAGCTTTTGACGGAGCAGTCCACTTGGATGAGGAAGTCACAACAACAAGGTAAGATAACATGAACAACACTCATGGATCAGCCTGAGACGAGTGTGACAGTTGATATAGCAAGGTTCACAAGAAAGGTTTGTTTGACGTCCCGCAGAGCAATCGACATGAACAGTGACAACATTAGCAACATATGCAACACATTAACAACAAGATTCATATAATTGCATACAAATCAGTTCATATACAACTACGTAAGTTAAACAACATATATCATTAAGGATAGTAGAACAGTCCAACTACAATAACAACATATGCATGAAAATGTGTTGGCTCTTATTATTAAAGAAGTGTAAGTCACAATCATACAATACACCATGTAAACCTGTTAGCCCTAATAGTGTAACATTACAACCATATCTGCCTGCTCCTCCAAAGAGATGTACTATCTTCATGCAGTGGAGAAGCCAAGGCGCGTTATAATATTGTCCAAGCCTTCTTCAAGATAGTCTTAGTAGAATCTTGGCTGACCAAAAGCCTATACAATGAGTTATGAGGGACTATTTATAGAAAAGGGTGGGGTGACCCTTGACATTCCCCTTTGTGACCATTCAACTACCCCCATGACTCTTCACCTACTCTATCACTATCACATTCACTCTTGACACTTGAATTACACTTGACATGACTCAACATTACAATGCACATGTACCCATCTGAACAATGGCTTAAACAAGCCAAACTAGACACCACTCTAACTTCGACAACTATAGAAGTCCAACTGCTCGACATCCTCAAGTTGATCAATAGTAACATATTAGTGCCAAGATTGATAGTCTCTGATAGTGTATATGTGTTCCGTTGTGACATCCATCTAGAACCTGAACCTTGCCTCCATGGCATCCAAGTACACTGCTTGAGCTCCCCTGTCCAACTCATCTGAAAGTATGTGCATCATTGTCCTCAATGTGGTCGAACCAACAACATACTTGCACATGATGTCTTCACTGATAGGCAAGTCTAGACTGGTGGCGATGTGCATCAACTTGTTGAAGTACAAGTCATGGTCCTGTTGGACCTACTTCTTTGTCTTCACTTGGGTGAGAGTCCCAAGTGATGGAATCGCATGTGCGTGCACCATAGCCTCCATTCTCTTGAATACTCATGCATAGGAATCATGTATGCTAGTGATGAGTTGTGATAGGTCCTCATAGTTCTAGATCTGACTCCGAATATGTGCTTGCAGCTCAACCACATTGGCCCTCATCATCTTGGGCAAATGAAGCGGGGATCCCTTATACTTCATCATTCATACCTGCATGTTGTCAATGACATCATGTATGTTCTTCAAGATGTGAGCTCTTCTCACACATCGACGTTGCCATCTGTGAAGATGAATGACTCCTTGATGCATGGTACTGAACTTGGAGTATAATGCTCGCATGAATATGTCCAAGGACAATACTTCATCTACTATTAACTTCTTCAGTTCAGCTCAAGCGAACATTTTCACCAAGTCTCCTCCCTGCTTGGCCACCTGTAGTTCCTTCTCCATTCACTCATTCTCAGCTATGAGGAACCGAACACTGGAGCTAGTGCTTCGACATACACTCTAGTTGCATCGGCAAAAGCAGTTAGGTCCTTGTGCACATCAGTCATGATCACTTGTTCTTCAACTTACGCAGGGGATGTTTGGTCCTCCGGAGTTGGTACTCTGCCAGGCTGCACAACTCTATGTTGAGATTCATCAAAGGAGTTGTTGCACATCTCTGCTTCCAGCTGACCACCAAGGATCTCAGTGCATCCTTGTTCTTTTGAGACTTTCTCATCATTTGGATGCATTAAAGTGGGTGGGTTGATCGCTCTGCGGTGAGGCATGAGGTCAATGTCCTGTTCCAACTCTGGATGCTCCATGTCTACATCCAATTGTTCAAGAGCCTATTCTATCTCATGAGCAAAGTCTTGGCCCTGCGAGGGTTCACCATGTTCACCTAATGCCAGTTGTTCACAAGAATAAACTACTTGTACAAGCGCTACTTCATTTGTCTGCACATGATGTGCCCCCTACTAACTTTCCTTCTATTGCACATCCTTCTCATGTTGGCACAACTCTTGCTCTCTCTAGAGTTTCTCTCTCAGCTCATGCAACTCCTTCTCTTCTTCTTCCATTCTCTTCTTATACCTCTACCTTCGCATGATTCGCTTGTCGCGCTGCTACCTCTTATCTTGAATAGCCACAACTGCTTGTTCTACAAGTGAATCTGCCCAAAAATTGCAGCTTTGTTTCTCCTCCATGTGGTCGACAATCTTTCTCTTCCCTTTCTCATGCATAGGTATGCTTGGCTCTGCTGCCTCTGCTATTGTTGCTACTTTTGGTGTTCTTCGTGGGGTTGCTTCATGCTACTGTGCTAACCACTCTATGGTGAAACCGACCTGTTCATTGGGTCTAGAGTAATGGTAAAAATACCTCCATGGGCCTTCCTCGGCCCAATGAAAATGCCCCATGGATCCAATTGAACTAAACTCTGATGCAGTGATCCTTCACAATGCAATGTGGGTCATATGGGTTGAAGCTTTGAAGGTCGAACAGGTACTTCCTCATTTGTTCAGCTTCAACATCCACTTGCTTGACACTCTCAATCTGATATAACCCAATCTACAATGGAGTAGTGGGCCAAGGTTCCTTCTTCTTCCGTTGTAGCCTAGTTGTTAATCCTGCTAGGATATGATACACTAATTCCTGCATGACAAGCACATCCAAAGCAAACTTTGGTAGAACATGTGGAGGCTTCTCCGCACTGAACACTTGGATGAACGTGTCATCTGGTGAGGCATATCAATCTACAATTCCTAACAATGCCTTCATCACTTCTTATAACATGCAGATTGGATCTTGTTTGAATATCTACCTATACATTGGGGTGACAAGATGGTCAGATAGTCATTTGATCACTCCTTTGAAGCTGCACTCAGAGAATAGATTGAAATATGTGCTCTGGACAGTCTTCGTCGCTGACCATGCCCACTCTAATCCCAGGAACTCATGTCAGGCACAGACTGCATCTAGAATGTAGGCGAACATGTAAATATCTGCATGCATGCCTTCAGGTTATTGTCAAGCCTTCGTGACTTGCTCCTTCAGCTGATAAGCCAGTATGTCGAACTAGTTGCACGGTCTTCCTTCTCTAGCCAATTGGTCCAGCGTGACCACCCAACCCTCAGGGAGGGTCTCAGTGCTTGCTTGGCCATTAAGTCAACAAGTGAATATGACCAATTATTGGCATGCCTTCCTCAACATCTTCTTCTTATAGATCCGATTAGGGGTCATCTTGAAACGAGTTGGCTCCTTTACCCAATCCTTCAAATATCTCTAGAGTGACATTTGCTATTAGGAAAGCTGAACGGAGGGGTCATGACAGTCATGGACTTGTCCATCTAATACATCTCATTGTAATCTCATGTCTAGAAGATTACAAGCTTCGTTCCACTAACAATTCTTAAGGTCTCATCTCGGGGTCAGCGTGAGAGACGATCCAATGAATCATATCCGCACATGGGAATGCGGTGTATCTGCATGAAATCTAGTATAGTCCGGACTTATGAATGTTCACATACACCTGATGGTCTTCAATTTCTTCCCTAAAAGTACTTGTGAATGTTTCATTCACCTCTTTCTACTTCAGTTTGATGTCCTTGTCTAGATATAGCTTCGTATCTTCGTAGATCAGCATGCTAGAGGACACTTGTTCAACTGTTGTTCCAGCTGCAACATCATCAGTGTCCTGGGATCCTATTTCCTTGGAAACCATTGAGATAGATGAACACCTAAAAGATCTGGAAACAAGTAGCATGCAAGGCAAGAAATATGTCAGTGAAAACAACGCAAATCTGGGGTTGGACACAGCACATACCTAGGGAACTGATGAGCAAGATTGTGCAAATTTCAATGGGAGGCTAAGTGACTGGCTGTAAGGACTATACAAAAGGTAGTCTGGACTGACTGGGAGTCTATACTAGCTATTAGATCTGCGAAATGCGCAATCCAGTTGGGAAATTGGCTGTTGGGATTGCGCAATGCGCGATTCCAGCTGGGAAAGACTGTTGATCGAGGGACAATTTTGCACAAATTTTCAGACAAAGCAACCACTGATCTCCAGAAATGTGAAATTTAGTCCAAGAGGCTAGTGTTGGGATAGAATGCACAAATCTAGAGAGGAAGGTGAGCCTTCCTTCTCCAGATTGTGCAATGCAGCCTTGGTGAAGGTAAAGACCGGGCCAAGGTTGGTCTGACTCACCAATGGAAACTGAAAGAAAGTAAGTTGATGAAATGCATGGCGACACTAAGTGATAGCAAAAGTGATAAATAGTGCATGAAAAACATGAATGGAAGATGGAGCAAACAGATCAACATGCATGTGGGTGAGGTCGTTCGTCGGTTGGGTGAACGTCCATGAAAAACAGTTTCATGCATGCAACAACAGTGAGATAGCAACGAAAATTTAAGTGGAGATAGGAAAAGCTATAATATATGTAAATGACAACAAGCATTCAAAGAAATCAATCAAACGACACTTACACAAGCGAATACACAAAAATAAATAGAAATGGTGAAAAAGACAAGTTGAGGCCACTTACCCGTGAATAGTTGAACCAAATGTATCGAAGAGTCTTGGATGTGTTGTGGGATGTTAGAGCTCCAAGATCAATGTTAATGAATGAGCTATAATGCATCGAATACATTCCCCTGTGTTTCCAGAAAATACAGATGAAGGATCAAGTGGATCTTCAATGAATAACTTATTCTCTCCGTTGTCGAATGATGGACTAGCATCCGATGAGTCATGCGAGTGATCAACAATGGGTGCATCCATGGATAAAGATACGCATGCAAAATCATGGATGGCAGGTTCACCAAAGAAGCTAGGAAGGAATGGAGGGGACTTGGATGGAAGGGAGTCATCCTTCGTTGAGTGTTGATGTTCAAGCTCTCACTCATACTCTTCATGAATGACAGCGAATGTTGGCTGTGCAACACCAACTCCATCAGTGGGTTGTTTGATCCAGGTGGATTTTGGTGGAACCCACCTATCCCACTTGGACCCCCACAATTATCTCTTTCAATTTTTTAGTTTTCTTAATTGTAGCACAGTTTACTATTTTTAGTAGTTTTTCATGTCCTGAACTTTTGGAGCCATTTTGAGGCCCTAAACAACGTTTTTTGGGAAAATTGGGACCAACATGGGTAGTAAGATTGATGTTGGTCACTCAAAAGTTGTATTCCTTGGATAGATATTTCTAACGAGGTATTGTGCGTGTCAAACAGAGATCGTATGCCAAAGTTACGACCCCGGGAAGTTGATGTACCAATTTACCCAAACGAGGCCCATAGTTTGGTGCTTCATCTCCTAGGGTTAGTTTTTTGGATGTTTAGGGTTTTCCATTGTTTCTTAACAATTAATAGGCCTTCGATCCTTGTTGTAACATAGTTTAGAGGCATGTAGCCACCACATCTCTTCTCAGAGATAAGCTACCATCACCCTAGTTGTTTTATTTCCTTTTCTGTTTGTAAGCATATTTCAATATTTTACATTAATGAAATGAAGTATTATTTCTGTTTCATCTTTGTATTTATGTTTATATATGTAATTTGTTGTGTTCCTGTTTAAATTTGGATCAATGGTATGAAGGCCTATTTATTGTTGAGAAACAATGGAAAACCCTAAACATCCAAAAACCTAGCCTTAGGAGATGAAGTGCCAAACTATGGGCCCCGTTTAGGTAAATTGGTACATCAACTTCCCACGGTCGTAACTTTGGCATACGATCTCTGTTTGACACGCACAATACCTCGTTAGAAATATCTATCCGAGGACTACAACTTTTGAGTGACCAACATTGGTCCACGACCCATGTTGGTCCCTATTTATCCCAAAAAGCATCGCTTAGGGCCTCAAAACGGCTCTGAAATTTCACGACTCAAAAAACTGCTAAAAATAGTAAACTGTGCTACAATTAAGGAAACTAAAAAACTAAAAGAGATAGTTGTGGGGGTCCAAGTGGGATAGGTGGGTGGCCACCAACATCCACCTGGATCATTGTTCCTCGTTCATAACAAATGAAGAGTCTAGAATGGATTAACACAAGATAACATCATCCAGAGAAACACCTGAGTGCGAAGACAGAGGTTGAAGAAAAGAATGAATATGGGAACTCGAAGGAATCACAACCAAATTTTCATGAAAATTGAGTGGAGTGATTTTGGGAGGATGTGAAGGATGAATATATGTGCGAACATGATCCTCAACATCACTAGGCGATGGTGGAACTGTTGAATGAGGGGAAAGTGGAGAGTTCGTTGAGATAATGCCTGCTCCCACATGGGATTTCACAGTTCCATTAACGAAGAAGGTTGAGCAAGGCTTGACATCAAGCTTTCTCTTAGGACAAGCAGATTTCTTAAGACGATACTCAAACCAGCCCCAAAGATAAGCGAACTTCATCTGGCTCCTTAGAGCTTGAAACTGCAAGTCACGGAAGCGTTGCCAAAAATCAATAACAGATTCATGTGGAGCCTTTTGCTACTGTAACAGTTTCCAGTCAAGATGGTATAGATAAAAATGATAGAACGTTTCTTTGATAAGATCACATAAGTGTTCACATGAGCGCACAATGTCAGCTGGTAGGCTAAGCAGCCAACGAAATGGAGATTCATGAAGTGTGTATGCAAGCAGTAGACTGGTCTGTTCGTTAGTAAACTCATCTTCCTCATAGATCATGGAAAGAAAGTTATTTAAGTGTTCAAGCCAAGCCACTTCACCTTCACCATCATACATGTGAGTGGACAAGAGACTGAAAAATTCCTCGAGATGGGGACATCTTCACGATTCAAAAAACACCTTCGGGGAAGAAGAATGTAGGACTCCATGAAAGATATGCAAAGGTTCAAAACTGGATGAGAGGACACTACTTGTCATCAGGCCCTGCTTCTAGCACCAGAAAGGTTAACAGTGTTGGACTCACCAACATGTCAATGGGATCTCCTCGGTAAGAAGTTCCAATTAGACCTCAGACCGTTTGGTGTAGGAATCCCAACAGTGGGTCATAAGGTAATGCCTTGACCACGATGTTGCACAAAGGAAAGTAAGATAACTCTGTCAGTAGCAAGGGTGTGATTGATGCAGAGAGTTAATGAATGTGGACAAGAGGTTCCAACACTTCGAAGGGAGAGGAAGGTGAAGGTGAGTTCCAGGTTGAAAGGGATTAGTGCCAACTCGACTAGGAACACACCACACAAAGGACATGTACAGCTTCCGACAAAGTAGTCCACTCGGATGCGGAAGTCACAATGAAAAGGTAAGATAACACGAACAACACTCATAGATTAGTTCAAGATGAGTGTGATGGTTAATATAGCAAGGTACATGAGAAAGCTCTATTTGACGTTTGGCAGAGCAGTCAACATGGATGGTGACAGCATTAACAACATATGAACACATTAACAACAAGATTCGTATAATTGCATACAAAACAGTTCATATACAAGTACGTAAGTTAGAAAACATATGTCATTAAGGAAACCAGAACAGTCCAACTACAATAAAAACATATGCATGAAAATGTGTTGGCTCTTATTATTAGAGAAGTGTAAGTCACAATCATACAATACACCATGTAAACCTGCTAGCCCCAACAGTTGAACGTTACAGTCACATCCACCTGCTCCTCTAAAGAGATGTACTAGCTCCATGCAGTGGAGAAGCCAAGGCGCGTTATAATACTATCCAAGCCTTGTTCAGGATAGTCTTAGTAGAATCTTGGCTTACCAAAAGCTTATACAATGAGTTATGAGGGACTATCTATAGAAAAGGGTGGGGTGACCCTTGACATTCCCCTTTGTGACTGTTCAACTACCTTCATGACTCTTCACCTACTCTATGACTATTACATTCACTCTTGACAATTGACTTACACTTGACATGACTCAACATTACAATGCACATGTACCCATGTGAACAATCGCTTGAATAAGACAAACTAGACACCACTCTGACTTAGACAACTATAGAAGTCCAACTGTTCGACATCCTCATGTTGATCAACAGTAACATATTGGTGCCAAGATTGGTCATCTCTAATAGTGTCTATGTGTTCCGCTGTGACATCCATCTGGAACCTAAACCTTGCCTCCATGGCATCCAGGTACACTGCTTGGGCTCCTCTATCCAAATCATCTGAAAGTATGTGCATCATTGTCCTCAATGTGGTCAGACTAGAAACATACGTGTGCATGATGTTTGCATTGATAGCCAAGTCTAGACTGGTGGCAATGCGCATCAACTCGTCGAAGTATGAGTCGAGCTCCTATTGTACCTATTTCTTGGTCTTCGCTTGGGTGAGAGTCCCAAGTGATGGAATCACATGTGTGTGCACCACAACCTCCATGCTCTTGAATACTAATGTATGGGAATCTTGTATGCTAGTGATGAGTTGCGGTAGGTCCTCATAGTTCAGGGTCTGACTCTGGATACGTGCTTGCAGCTCAACCACATTGGCCCTCATCATCTTGGGAAAATTAAGCGAGGCTCCCTTGTACTTCATCGTCCATGCCTACATGTTGTCAACGGCAGCATGTATGTTCTTCAAGATGTGAGCTCTTCTCACACATCGATGTTGCCATCCGTGAAGATGAACGACAGCTTCATGCATAGTACTGAACTTGGAGTACAATGCTCGCATGACTGTGTCCAAGGAAAATTCTTCATCTAGTATTGTCTTCTTCAGTTCAACTAGCGTGGACATTGTCACCAAGTCTCCTCCCTGCTTTCCCACCTGTAGTTCCTTCTCCATTTGCTCACTCTCATCTATGAGAAAGTAAACAATGGAGCTAGTGGCTTCAGCATACACTCTAGTTGCATCAGTAAATGCAGTTGCATCCTTGTGTACATCGGTCACAATCACTTTCTCTTCAACTTGCGCAGGGGATGTGCGGTCCTCCAGAGTTGGAACTCTGTCAGGTTGCACAACTCTATGTTGAGATTCATCAAAGGAGTTTTTTTGCATCTCTGCTTCCATCTGACCACCAAGGATATCAATGCCTCCTTGGTCATTCGAGACTTGCTCATCATCTGGATGCATTGAAGTGGGTGAGTTGACCTCTCTACTTTGAGGCATGAGGTTAGTGTCTTGTTCCAACTTCGACTGCTCCACGTCTACATCCAATTGTTCGAGAGCCTGTTCTATCTCATGAGAAAAGTCTTGCCCCTGCGAGGGTTCACCATGTTCACCTGATACCAGCTGTTCAAAAGAATCAACTACTTGTATGTACATTGCTTCGTTTGTCTGCACATGATGCACCCCCTGCTGAATCTGTTGCTTATGTGCATCCTTCTCATGGTGGCGTGGCTCTTGTTCTCTCCCGAGTTTCTCTCTCAGCTCATACAACTCCTTCTCTGCTTCTTCCATTCTCTTCTTACACCTCTACGTTCGCATGATTCACTTGTCGTGTTGCTGCCTCTTATGTTGAATAGCCATAGCTGCTTGTTCTACAATTGGATATGCTCGAAACTTGCAGCTTTGTTCCTCCTCCATGCAGTCGAAAATCTCTCTTCCCTTTGTTGTGCACAGGTATGCTTGTCTCTACTGCCTCTACTGTTGTTGCAATTGTTGGTGTTCTCCATGGTGTTGCTTCATGATTCTGTGCTAACCATTCTATGCCGAAACTGAGTTGTTCATTCGATATGGAGTAATGGTAACAATACCTCCATGAGTCTTCCTCAGCCCAATGAAATGCCCCATGGATCCAATTGAACTGAACTCTCATGCAGTGATCCTTCACAATGTAATGCGGGCCATACGGGTTGAAGCTTCGGAGGTCAAATGGGTACTTCTTCATTTGTTCAACTTTGACATCCACTTGCTTGACGCTCTAGATCTCATATAGCCCAATCCGCAATAGAAGAGTGGGCCAAGGTGCCTTCTTCTTCCGCTACAACCTAGCTATTAATCCTATTGAGATATGATACGCTACTTCTTGCATGAAAAGCATGTCCAAAGGAAACTTTGGAAAAACATGTGGAGGAGTCTTCACACTCAACACTTAGATGAACATGTCGTCTGGTGAGGCATACCAATATTCAATGCCTAACAATGTCGTCAACGCTTCTTCTAACATGCAGGGTGGATCCTATTTGAATATCAACCTGTACACTGGGGTGAAAAGATGGTCGGACAGCCGTTTGATCACTCCTCTGAAGTCGTCAGTTACAAACTTCATCTAGAATATAGGCAGACATGTAAATCTCTGCATGCATGCCTTCAGGTGACTTTCTCCTTCAGTTGATGAGCTAGTATGCTGGACAAGTTGCACGGTCTTCCTTCTCTAGCCAATTGGTCCAGTGCAACCACCCAACTTTGAGGGAAGGTCTCAGTGCTTGGTTGGCCACTCAGTTGACATGTGAATACGACCAAGTATTGGTATGCCTTCCTCAATATCTTCATCTTATATATCTGATTAGGGTTCATCTTGAAACGAGTTGGCTCCTTTACCCAATCCTATCTCTAGAGTAGCCTCTACTGTTGGGCAAGTTGAACGAAGGGGTCATGACAGTCATGGGCTTGTCCATCTGATACATCTCATCATAATCTCATGCCCATAAGGTGGCAAGCTTCGTTCCACTTACACTGCTCAAGGTCATCGTCTTGGTGTCAATGTGAGAGACGATCCAGTGAATCATATGCACACATGGGAACGCGGGGTATCTGCATGCAATCCGGTATAGGGTGGACTTATGAATGTTCATGCACACTTGACCATCTTCAAGGTCTTCCCAAAAAGTACTTGTGAATTTTTCATTAACCTCTTACCACTTCAGTTTGATGTCCTTGTATAGATACAACTTCGTATCTTTGTAGATCAGCATCCTAGAGGACACCTGTTCAACTGTTGTTCCAGCTGCAACACCATCTGTGTTATAGGATCCTATTTTCTTGGAAACCATTGAGATAGATGAACACCTGAAAGATATGGAAACAAGTAGAATGCATGGAAAGAAATATGTCAGTGAAAACAAAGCAAATTCGGGGAAGGACACATCACATACCTGGGGAATTAATGAGCAAGATTGCACAAATTTCACTGGGAGGCTGAGTGACTGACTACCAGGACTGCACAAAAGGTAGTCTATACTAAATGGGAGGTTGGACTAGCTGCTAGATCTGAAAATGTGCAATCCAGTTGGGCAGTTGACTGCTGGGATTGTGCAATGCATGATTCTAGCTAGGAAAGACTGTTGGCTTATGAATAGTTTTGCACAAATTTTTGGGCCAAGTAGCCACTAACCTCCATAAATGTGCAATTTAGTCCAGTCATTGCTAGACCATAATGCGCAAATATGGAGGAAGGTGAGCCTTCCTTCTCCAAATTGTGCAATGCAGCCTTGGTGAAGGCAGAGACCAGGCCAAGGTTGGGCTGACTCGCCGACGGGCAACTAAAAGCAAGTAAGTCGATGAAATGCATAGTGACACTAAGTGATAGTAGAAGTGATAAACAATGCATGCAAAACATGAATGGAAGATTTTGCAAACAGATCAAAATGCATGTGGGTGAGGTCGTTCACAGGTTGGGCGAACGTCCGTGCAAAACAATTTCATGCATGCAACAATAGTGAGATAGCAACGAAATTTTAAACAGAGCTAGGACAAGATATAATATATGTAAATGAAAGTAGATGTTCAAAGAAATCAAGCAAATGGCACACACACAAGCGAATAAACAAAAAGCGATAGAAATGTTGAAAAATACAAGTTGAGGCCACTTACCCATGAATAGCCGAGCCAAATGTGTTGAAGAGTCTTGGACGTGTTGTGCGATGTGAGAGCTCCAAGATCGATGTGAATGAATGAGCTCTGATGCGTCAAATAAATATGTTTGGTCTCAAGACGTGCATGCCACAAATCTAGGAAAAAGCGACACTTGGAGGGAAACTTCTAAAACAACTTTTCATGTAACCCCCATCTGCTAAAAATATCTCCCTGAATCATGTAAAGATCAAGTCATGCATGCATGCAAGTCAAGTTTCCTTGGTCCCGGGTGGAACTAGTCAACTAGACTTTCTATGCATGCCAGTGCTCAACTGCTTGGGAAAAATGCACATTCCTGACTATAAGTTGTGCTAACTGCCCAAGGGGATCGACAAGTTTTGGGCCCAACAGCTGATTGTTGCCCATATTTGTGCAAATCTTGGGTTAAATAGACCATTGATGGGAAAAATTGCACAAATCCTGCTAGGAGGGCTGGCTAGCATGATTGCTCAATCCTAGAGCCCAGAAAGCTGTCAGAGGGAATTGCACAATTCCTAGAGGGAAGGCTAGTTTCCCTCCATAAATGCACAAATTTCACTGGGAATATGCTCAGCATACAACTTGACCAAGTCTGGGTAAGCAGCCTGTGAGGGGAATGGAACGATTGTGATCAACAGGTTGCCTTTGTGCGAGGCAAACACTGAAGCTTGAGTACTTGATGAAGTAAGAGAAAGTGTTGTGTAAGGTTGGTAGGGGAGGCTCCAAAACAGGCTAAGGAAATATTTTGGAGGGTGGTTGTAGCCGCTACAACAAAACCTTATGTCAATGCTAGGATAATTAGATGGTTATTATTATTGCAACAATTTGATTTAACTATTTTTGACAAATCATGGAAAGAGAATGTCGTTGCAGATTTCTTGTCAAGACATACCTTTCGTGGAGGGAATGAGGAGACAGTAGATGATCGACTCCTAGATGAACACTTTTTTTCTATCTTGGTGTTATCTCCTTGGTTTGCTCATATATCCAACTACTTGGTTTTGGGGAGGTTCCCTCCTAATCTATCCTCCAAGTAGAAGAGTAAGATTATTATGAAAAGTGCCCCAGTCACTTAGATTTGGGGAAATATTTTCAATTTGGGGCCATATCATATTTTGAGATGATGCGTGAGAGAAGAGGAGGTCCTTGACATCCTCTCAACATGCCATGATGAACCTTGTGGAGGACACTTTTCTGCTAAGAGGACATCCTTCAAATTTCTACAAGTTGGTTACTACTAGCCCTCTCTACATTGAGATGCAAGAAGGTACACCACTAGGTCTGATCAGTGCCAAAGGATGGGTAAGCCCACTCCTAAGGTTTAAATTCCCTCACAACCCCAAGTGAATCTAGATTCATTTGAGAAATGGGGCATGGACTTCATTGGGTCCATTGATCCCCCATAAGGACAGATTACTTGAATAAATGGGTTGAAAAAAGGCAGTAAAAGAAACAACTGAGAAGAATGTGTGCATTGATTACTTGAATAAATGGGTTGAAAAAAGGCAGTAAAAGAAACAACTGAGAAGAAGGTGGCTAAGTTTTTGAGGGATAACATGTTCTATAAATTTGGTTTTGTAAGAGAGTTGATCATTGATCAAGGAACACAATTCACCTCAAATCTGATCGAAGACCCTATGAAGTAGCACCACATCAAGAATAGGACATCCACTACCTATCACCCTTGGGAAAATGGGCAAGTGGAGGTCACAAATAGAGCCTTGGAGAAAATTCTGACCAAGGTTGTTAATAGTAGCAGAAAGGTTTGGGAAGAAAAACTTATAAAATCCTCTTGGTCCTACAATACCACTTGGAATACCACCATTGGGTTTACCAATTTGAATTAGTCTATGGGAAGAAGGAATTGGTTTCCATTCAATTTGAATACAATACCCTTAGGATGGAAACTCAATTATACTTAGAACTCACTGTAGCACAACAAGAGAGGCTTCTCCAACTCAATGGTTTAGATGAACTCAGGTTGCAACCTCTCCTGCACACTGAGGTAGTCCAGCTACAGAGGAAGATTTGGCATGAAAAACACATTAGGGAGAGAAATTTTCAAGAAGGTGATTACGCCCTTCTATATGAATCAAGATTCAATGATTTCAAAGGAAAATTAATGACAAGATGGTTGGGACCCTATCTAGTGGAAAAATGTCATGACAATTGGTTTGTCCAAATAATAACAATTGATGAGGAATGTATCCCCTTGCTTGTTAATGGTTATAGGTTGACTTTGTGCAAGAGATCATTGTCCAAATAAGAGCTCATTAGTTCAATAAGAAAGGATATGAATGTGACTAGGAGGCAGTTCACCAAACTTCTTACAAATAAAAAAATAAAGGTCCTAGATGAAAACCTCCATAAGGCATCTAAGGCCAACTCTAGGGTTGGAAACCTCTATGATGAAACCCAAGAGAAAAAAAAAAGAGAAAAGAAATAATATGAAAATATCCCCAAGTGAAAACCTCCTCTAAGGCACCTAGGGCAAGCATGTAAATTGAAAACCTCTCCAGAGGCAGTCTGCATGTCTCAAAAAACACAAACACACACACACACACAAGGATTCCTTACATTAGTTTTACTAACATTTTTCTTTTTTAGGACTCTAGAAAAACAAGGGGAAAATAGTTAAAGAACGAGATCCACAATCCATTTCTCCATTTCCCCCAGCCAACCACTTCATTTTAGTCATCATTCATCCACCTCCCTACCTCTCTCCATCACTTAGCAAGCAATTGCACACAATTTCGCCTCAATCTTGCAATGTTATAGGACAATCTTGAACTACTACAAGAATGTCATGAACTCCTACAAGACTGACCAGAAATGCTACGTGATTGAGATCCACTTTGAAAAAGGGGCAAAAAGGTCATGTTTTTCCTTGGTAAATGTTAGGAGAGGTCCACCCAAATTCCTTCACCTCTCAGCCACTCCATTGAGCTAATTCCATCCTCAAGATTCCACCTTTGTCCATTAAAAAAATCACAAAACAAAGGACTCTTCCTTCACTCTTTTTCCCAAAATTTCACCACCTTCAAAAGCTTCTGATCCTATCCCTATTCTCACTATGATTTGTCCAAGTCCTTGAATGCAGTATGAGGTTTTGAGAAGGAACTAAGCGACTACTATAGGAAGGATATCAGTCATGTAGTAGCCTACATAGATCTAACAAGACCATAGACCAAGGATTGTCGCAGCTCCAAAATGAATATTTGGCCACCCTAAAGCATCAAGAGGCCATCCCTGAGGATTAGAGAAGTCACACCATCCATGAGGAGTAGTTGTAAGGTCACCAGTCCACTCCAACAATAGCATATCAGAAACTAGAATAAACCTGCATGGAAGAGAGATTTCATCATGTTGTTTTGTTTAAAGAGGACATGTGCATAAGTAAGGCAATGGAAGATATCACCTTTAGTGAGAATTTGATTGATCATTAAAGTTTAGTAGTAGAATGCATGCATCTACAACAACTCAACATCATAGGTAGGCTCAAGTATGACACCCCTCACCTCTTCCCTATGCGCAAAATGGTAAAGAAATGTGTTTAATGAACGAGAAAAGAGTTTTTATGGGCTAGAAGTGGTCAATAAACTTGGTAACCTTCAATTAGTAAATTTTTGTCTACTCGGCCACCCATGCAACATGGAAATGTCAAATTAGGGGGAATGATAATTATGAGGAGTGGGGATAATAGATAAAACAGGAAATGCTTGCAAAGACCAGGTCACCAAGCGCTTTGATCCCATTACCAAAATATGGAATAAAAGGAGAAGGCTTGATTTCACTTGCACCAATGCTCATTCCAAACAACCAGTTAGAGAGGCCCATCAAGATATTGAAAGCTATAGGTTGCCAAGGGTGCTACAAAATATATACAGGCTTAGTTTGCAGGTGCTACAAGACTGGACACCACTACTACAGGAATACTTGAATTGCTACAGGAATGCAAAGGATGCGCTACAGGGTTGAATTAAGAAGAGAAAAAGGAGTCCAAACCACCAAGAATTTTCCTCAAACCCTCATCAACGTAAATAAGTCATCATGAGAAGGGTAAGTGGCCTCCTCCCTCCTCACTTTCCATACAATTTTATAGATAATTATGCTTCCTATAGGAATCTTATAGCAAAGCCTTGTGCAAGTAAATTCCTTTGAAAATTTATTTTAAAAGTAGGAGTAGAGGAAATATGTTCTCACTACAATAAAGGGTATCATCCTTCTCCCTCTTTGATACCAAAAAGAAAAAAAATCAACCACCCTATCTCTACCTCTACACCCGAGATTGCTAAGAGGAAAACCTAGAAAAATTCCCTTTAGATGACTTAAGGAAGGAGAAATAGTAGCCATGGGGGGAGGTTTCAATCAAATAGAACCCACAAACACCAAAAGAATCCATCAACATCCTCCTATTAGAGATATTTTTCGGAGACATCAATGGATGGGTTTCTTTGAGCAATTAAAGGGGTATGCTGATGAGGTAAGCCATGAGTTTGTCATGTCCCTCAATTCTCAGGGATAAGACAATGCTACAATTTTTGTTAGGGGTCTTTCCATCCATATGAATGTAGAGCTCCTCAAGATAGTGACCATCATACCCTTAGGAGTTTGATGGGGTAAAGAGGATAGGACAATAATTGTCACAGCCAGTAAAAACTTCTTCCTACCTAAAGAGGAGCCTATTAAGGACAAAAATGGAGTGAGAAGTGAGAGCCTCCCTTACTCTTGGGATGAAGTATCCTATAACATCATCAAGTACATATATTGTGGGGGGAGTTGAGTATTGTGCATAACTATGAATATAGGATGCTCCATGAGCTAAGTTTCTAGACATAGTTACTAATTCCAAGAAGGCTCAGTGTTCCACATTTCCTCTTTTATTCCATCATTGAAATGAGCCAGAGAGTGAGGGAAGGGTAGCACCAACACATTGCCCATCATGGCTTCATCAAGTTCATTGTCATTAATGCCCTAAGCCATCTCAAAAAATATGTGTTGTGGGTTGACTTTGTGGACATGGATAGGGAGGCCTTCATTGAGACACAAGCCCTTACTTCCACACAACAAGAAGATACACTAAAATTTAGTGTTGGGGGTAGGGAAGAAGAGGAAAAGGAGGAAGAAAAGAAAAAGGAAGAGGAGAAAAAGGAGGAAGAAAATATAGAGGAAGAGAAAAAGGAAGAAGAAAAAAGAAAGAGACCTCTGAGGTGCCCTCTAGATCTCAAACGATAGTAAAACAAGGGAAACAAATAAGAATCTCACCTTGGAACACATAACAAGTGGTGGTTGCTACTTTTTCCACACTTATCACACCTTCCAATCCTAAGAGAAGGCAGCCCAAAAAAGGACCCTTGTACTACAAGAGGAGAAAGAGCAGTAGGGTCAATCAAGGGAACCCCAAACCTCCTTCAATAGTCCCAATCAAAATTGATGAGTCAGCCAGTCAAGAATGAGAATTGGTACATGGTGAGTGGAAAATCGAGGAGGTCACCTTCCCCAAAGAAAAGAATAAACAAATTTTTCCACCCATAAGGAGGCCTACCACTTGAACCGTCACATTCAAGAAGCTCAAAGCAAAAGCTACCTTTCTACAGGAGAAAACAGAGCTTCAAACAAAAATAGGGTTGCTAGAGGAAGGAACATAAATACTACAAGAGCAACATGGAATGCTACAAGAAGGGGAAGAAACATCAAAAGGGGAGGAAGAAGGCCTCCAATAACTCTAGGAGCTTGATCCACAATCTGACCTTAGATCCTATTACAAATTCATTAAGGATGGGAGAATTATACCGACAAAAATTGTTGGCATTGTAGTGTTGGCACTGATGTCAATAATTTCTTGGTGTTGTTCATTATATTCCCTATGTCTACTTGATGATGATTAGTCCTTATCATGTTGTGTGATGAGTATTTGGCTTAATGGTCTTGTTGGTTGGCATTGATGTCAACTTGGTTGTGGCATGACTTAGTGGAGGTGATTTGGAGGCTAAGAAAAGGTTCATTCAGGAATGATGCATTGGTTTAATATGCTTCTTCTACAGGAGATTGGATTGCTACTACAAGTGTTGGAGGCATTAGATATGTTGCTACAAGTGTTGAGTTTTGGATGCATGTGTTGGAGGTGCCTCTACCAGCGTTGGAGGCAATTGTATGACTTGATTTTGCTATTGTTGCAACAATTGAGGATGCTGCTACAAGAGTTAAAGATGTTGTTACAAGTGCATGGAGTGCTTGGATAGGTTGTGGTTGTTGTTTGAGGATATGGAGGTGTTGGTCTTGGTGATGAACTTGGCAGACAAGGGAATTCTTGCCATTGACTTGTTCGAGGAGTTCTTGGTCTATGTCATATGTTGCAGAGTTGTCACGGAGTCTTGGAGATGTGATTAGAAGATGATGAAGGTATCCTTGAAGTTTGGTAGAGGTTTGAACTGAGTTAGTTGTGTCTTTCCCTCATCCTCTACCCAGTCACATGGATGGTGAGTCATTAGAGCAACTAAAACTTTACAGTCGCTGGTAGGTAGGCCTGTGAGAGCGACTAAGGAGCTCTAGTCAATGTTTTCTTGTCTTATGTGTGCAACTGAGCCTCTTCACGAGATTTTATCCACATTACTCACGCATCTCAACTAAATTTCATATTATTTTGATATTCTTGTTCGAAACTTTTCGATATATGGTAAGAAAAGTTCGTGGGGCCTCTAGAAGCTAATCAAATTTCAAAATATCAAAAGGAAAGTGGAGATAGTGGCTTGTTCGAGTCTATGAGATAAATCGGGATCAACTCAAGCATGTGAACAAAGTTTGTTGAGCTCACTAGTTCTTGTTAATTATTGAGTTGAGAAACGCAGTTCATCTATATATTGGAGATAGCTCCGTGATAGTTTGGTTGGTTGATTCTCTTGCATGTGGAGTGAGAGTGAGTTTCAAGAATTGTGTGCAATTTGTGTGAGTGTATAGTGCAGAATTTCTGAAGCAGTTTGCAGGTGTTGTAGAAAATAACCATAGTTGTTTCAACCTTCATTTTTGTGTAGTGAGTGAGGAGATGAAGTGAGGACTAGTAGAAGTGCGGGGAGATATTGTGTTGTAGTATTTGGTGATGAAGTTTTTGTTGTAGTTTTTTATTCAGATTTTATGTTCCTTGATGATATGTTGTTGTAGTGCTCATGTTGAGTAGTTATCGGTTCAAGTTTGAAACATTTTGAAATGAGAACCACATAGAGGAGTAGATTTGGAGGATTTCGATGAAATCAATATAAGTGTGCAGTTTCCTCAATCGAATGGTGTTTTTATAGTTCGGAAAAAAACTGGGCAAGGCTCGTTGGTCATGATGGCTTCTAGTAGAACGAAGTCTATCTAGTCTATTGATAGTTCAAGAGTAGTTGAGTGAGGATCATTGATCGTGGTGGACTTCAACGGATGGTAGTCCATAGATCCGAATGAGAAAGAGTCTCCATTTGTTAGTATCCATCTAAATATCTATATAAATAGTTTTCTTGACATAAACAGATATTTGAGCAGCGCTGCAACAACGAGTGGTTTTTACCCTCAATAGGGCTTTGCACTAGAAATACTTATGTACCTTTGTTGAATGTTTTCATGGTTTCTGGTTTATGTTTGAGGCTCTAATATATGATTACCTGTTTGAGTTTGTGCATGATTTACAGAATAATTAATTAGAGAAAAAATTTATAAGTGCCTTCACTAATGATTCACCCCATCCCACCCTTAGAAGTGATCTAGTTTCCAAAAAAAATTGCAATACCACTCTTCTTTGAATTGGAAAGGAAAGAGGAAAAATGCGTAAGTGGATGAGAATTAAAAAATCAAAGAACGTAGAAGATGTGGGACTCGTGGAGGAAAAATTGCATCAAATGAGAAAATAATTGAATGAATTAAGGCTAAGAGAGTCAGTCATGAAGGAGCAGCTACAGTCATAAAAAAAGGGGCTAAGGGAGTCATTGTGGGGTACAACTTGCCACCATGGAAAATTTTTCAATGGAATCCATACAATGAAGGCAACCATCCAAGTCCTATGCCATCTTCCTCAAGGAGAAGTGGTTGAAATTCCAAATAAAAACATTAGCACTGTATGGCTCTCTACCATTCCAAGTCTACAAGAAGTTCATTGAATTTTGTCAAAAGGTAAGTAATGAGGAAAATGCCAAAATGGTCGAGTTCTATATGCATAATATGATCCTCATGTTAGGGCCTAAACCTACCTCAGGCTGAGAAAGGCAGGTCTAGAGTAGCATCAAACCACGCTTAACCTGGTAGCTAGACCTACTAGGTCGGGAGAGGGCTCTCTCCTTGTCAATATCAAGAAAATATAGCAAATGAGGCTTGAGATGACTGATGTAAAGACTAATTTTAGGCTAGGTATATGCTCAGAGGAGTTTTATTGAGTTTTATGTTTCTTTGCTGAATCAAAAGTGAAAGGCAGTTTTGGGTCCGGGGAATGGACGCAGTCTCGCAGAGATTTCTATGGGGCGAGGTAGGAAAATGCTTTAGTACTTTGAATTAAGTGAAATGTAGAGTCTTAAGACTGGTGAGGAGTTGGAGATGGCATGAAAGTATCAAGGATCCTCCTCAAACAATTGAAAACATGAAAAGCTAAACAAAGCCTAAGGTAGAGCACTACAACATCAATTATTTCCACCTTTATACTTGATTCATTTAGTTTCGCTGAAAAAGAGAGAGATAATGGCACACATAAACATATGATAACTTGAATTACAGAAGGAGAAACAATAATAAATCACCTTGCCACAAGAATCCCACAAAATGCTACAAACCTTGGTCTATTTCCTTGCCAAACTGCAGTGATGAATGTACAATGATGCTCAAAGCTTTCACAAGAGTCCAACCTTTGAAAATGACTAAAAAAACACATGATATAGACCTCAAACCTCCTGTGCTATCCATCAGGGGTCGAATCCATGAGAATATGGGTGGTTTCAACCATTTCCAAACTAGGAACACAAAAATAGGTAGTGGAACAGCTTGCCTCTAGAACCTAGGAAACTGATTCATTCAACTCGAAACCACCTACAATTGATGTATCTACCTTATCAAGTCAATTTTCATAATTTTTACATCATATTACATCAATTTACATCATTTCAGCTCATGAATTTGACCATAAGAGAGAAAAATTCAAACTAAAAGAAAACTAGGCAAAAAACTGAGTTTTTAGGCAAAATTGGCACTTTTTCATCCTGTGCGTAGCGCCACTTTTTATGTGCATAATGTTTTTTCCTAGCTGAATTTTTAGGACTTCCCCTTCACCAAATCTACTTCAAGTAGACTTATTGGAAATTTATGTCTGTCTACTTTCTAGAAGATGTGGAATTTTTAAATTTGGTGCCCATTTTCCCCTCCAAAAATCAGTTCTCCCAACACTGCTTCCTGTGTGGCCAAAAAGTGCTAGAGACAACATTTTTGAGGTGTTTTTGGCCCTTTTGGTGACCCAAAACTTGTCAAATCTTTCTAGTAATTTCTGGGTATTCATAATTTTCCATGAGGAATCCAAAAATGCAAACGTTTTCTCCAGAAGAGGTCCCTAGGAAAAGCAAGCACCAAATGACGCTATGCACCTGCCGGAGAAACCTGTTGTTTCCTTCAAAAATTCAAAATTGTCAAAAAGTTTGCCAAATTTCTTGAAATTTGGCATGAGTGACTTGCATCAAGCACTCCATTGGGCCAAGGAAGCTTCAGCTAATATTTTGAGTTTATCTTTGTCTTTCTTTCTCCTCAAAGTCTTCTTCAACTTGGCCTTGAGGCACCTTATCCTAGCTTTGCAAATTTTGTTTTATGCCAAATAATGATAAGCCGTGTGCCGCAACATCATTTTCTCCTTGTTGGGCTTTTCAATTAGTTTCTCCAAGTGCATATTTTCCCTCTCTAGCCATGACTCCCGGTCAGCATCAATCTCTTGCTCAAGAGGTGTCAACTTGACTTTCTTTCTTTTTGTTGCTTGCTTGTTTTCTCTTATGTTTTGCAGCTCCATGATCATCTGCTTATCTCCCAACTGCTTGTTCCCTTGCTCAAGGTAATTATGATCCACTTAGCCCTTTCAAGGTTAAGAGCTAAGGCATTAATGTTAGATTCTTGTTCTTTGATGATTTCCTTAAGTCTCGAGCTTTGGGGGCCCAAATCAGCATCATCATCCTGAACCAAAATGAAATCTCTCTCCTGATTTTTAGAAGGCCCTTCCTCTTGCAATGGTTGCTTCCCTTTGTCTTGTACTTGCTTTGCTGAAGAAGAATGCAAATCCCCTTTCACCCCGGGTGAAGATAGCATTTGCCTATGATCTAATGAAGGAAACCAGACCCCTTCCACACCAGGTGGAGATAGTACTCTTTTTGCAGCCACAGATAGCCTCCTTGTCCCCTTTTCATAAGTAACATATAATGGCACACTGGTAGTTTGAGTCTCATGCACTTCTTGTTGATTTGAAGGCTCTCCTGCCTCTTGAAATACTAATGGGGTCACTTGAGGTATTTTGAAAATCTCATGTGAAATGAAATCATCCCATGAAACATTCAGCAAACTCAGCTGATGCAAAACCACAATCTTGATCAATGTAAAGTGATAAATTTTGTTGTACTGTTAATGAAGAGGTTTTCTTTGCACTAATGTGGTCATTTTCTCAATATTTCTGTATATTAAATAGGGGAGGTTCATCATCCTCACTCTAGTGAAATGCATCAATAATATAACATGATAAGTGTACAAGCGAGAAAATCTCCCTTCACAGCTAAAGTATTTGAAAATGAGCTTCATGAGTGGAGCATATGTGTCCTGTAGGTATTTGAAAGGAAAGACCCTACTGATTTGCTTCTGATAACTAGCCTTGATATAAGGCTCATAATGCTCTTTTTCTACAAGCTGCCCTTTGTTCCACTGGTCACCCACATTAGGAATACTTGTTGCTTCAGCTATAGTTTCAAGTGTCAAAGTAAAGGTAACACCTGCTAAATTGACCCGACCATTGTGAAGATGGAGAACAAATAGTTTAGCAAGCTCATGATGGTATTTTACCCTTTCTACCATCTCACAAAACTAATAGCAAGATGGATGTTTGAAACATGCTACTACAAGGGGAAAAGCCAATAGCTCTGTGAGTGTAGTGGGCTCCTCTCGAATGTTTTTTCCTCCCTTATTTGGTCTTCTCGGTGCATGAATTTCTTGGGAGGAATCACTCACTGTTTCCTCATCCCTTTCATAAGCTGAATATGTTTCCATGTTTACTACTGTATGGTGCAAAATGATGAGTATGAAGAGATTTTATATCAAGAGTAGGTGATTGTTGTTTGATGAATAGGACTAATGAGTGGGACTAATGAGTGGAGGATTTGATGTTGGCTATAGGGCTTTTAGGGAGTGATAGGGTTTGGTAATGCAGATTAGGGTTTGGGGAATAGGGGGTAGGATGATTGTAAGTGAAAGAGGGAAAGATAAATGAAATTTAGGCAATGCGGTGAATAAGGAATGTGAAAATGATGCAAAGGAGCAAAACAGCGACAGTGACAATCTTTCAAAACCCTAGACAGTTTTTTGCAATATAACTATACAACAAATTAGGGTCTGAATTTTCACCTGTTAAAACACCATGGATGATGACCAAATCTCTTTTTAATGGAAAATGGAGGGTTTACTTACTTGGAAGGATGAAGTTTGCAAAAATTTGGAGCTTGGCAAAGTCGATTGGGTGAAATTTAGGTTTGGAGGACTAGTGCATCATGCCAACACCTAGGTGCGTCATGCCAAACAGGTACGTTGTGCCCATTCTAGTTTCTTTGAAAAAATTTTGCCCAGTGTGCCGCGCCAAGAAGGTGTGTCGTGCCACTACCCAGGTGCGCCGCACCCAGAGAAATTCTAGAACATTGCTGCAAATTTCCTTTCTTCGCCTCAAATCATGATTTGCACTTTTTCTCTCACTCTTTAGCACACAAATGATTTCTTTAACACAAGAAACACTTTATATACAAGTGACTTTAATTTTTCATTTAAAAAAAACCCACTTTCTAAAGTGTGCTTTTTCACTTTGTTCTTTAAAACTCTATTTTGCAGTTTGGCTTTCTTTTTTACCTTTGATGGACTAATGCTTTGAATTTCTTGTCTCTTTTACAAGAGCTGGAGTGTAGGAGTTTAGCAAGGTGACCCAGGGCTGCAGATGATACTTATTACAGATAGGAAAATTAAAATTACATAAAATTACATACGTAAAACATAAAAACTTTTTTTTCCTCAAAACAGGGTTTTGAGGAAAAATCAATTACTGAGAATGTCATTATTGAAATTTTTGATGCTGAGACCTTATTAAACCTCCTCATGTGCTTGCTGACCATTATTGATCTTTTACAGGACTATGATGACAAACCCTAGACCTAATGAGACTTGAAACCCTAAAAATGACTTTTGCAGATGTAAAGACAAAAGATAATTGTAAATGACCTGAATTTGTGAAAATAAGCCAACAAGTAAAGAACATGAGGGAAATTGATAATGAGCCACTACCATCAGATGATCCATGACCTAATGGAATGTAGCTGATCGGATGAGACACTTAAAATGCATGCAAAAAGAGAATTTTTGATCATTGATGGAGGGATGAAGGTACCGACACTAACATTGGCTCCAATGGGGATGGTAGCTCCTGGGAGGTGCCAAGAACTATAGATCTCTAGAAAGCAGACAGTGCCTCTTCTATTGGGCTATGGAGTCAATAACTTTAGCAAACATAAAACCAATATCTTGACTCAAAACTGGACTCAATTACATGACTCTATCAATTCACACTAAGAAATCAAAAACTGACATCAGACCTCTAGTTTTATAGCCTTCACTTCGGGCCCCAAATTGACTAAATGACGACAGTACACACCTATGCAATGAAGGAAATAAAATGGTATGTACAGTGAAAAATTATGACAGCAGAAAACATCTCAAAGATAATACCGTTTCAGCAACCGACCATTGACCAGCCCTCCCAGATAATCGTCCCCGTTCATTTCATTGAGGAGAAAAGCATTTTGACTCCAATATGCAGCAATTTTGAATGGCCCCTTCCACATATTCTTTAACTTTCCATGCTTTCCTTTGTCCTCATTTCTAGCATCCCACTTGAGCACTATGTCTTCAATCTGAAACTTATCTGACTTTGCCTTCCAGTCATAGATTTTCTTGATTCTCTCTTGTAGGCTGAAAGTATTATGGAAAACCTCCTCTCTCATCTACTGTAAATGGATCATTTGGTTTATCCTTCACTGAAAATGATCCTCTTCGCTGCCAACTTCCTATAGAATTTTTACCACCAGGACTGCGAGAGACGTTGGGAACACCGTATCAACACCATACACTAGTTCAAACGAAGACATGCCAATTGATTTCTTTTGACTTACTCTATCTGCCCATAATGCATTAACAAGATTCTTGTGCCAGCTCTTTTTTTTTGTTTCCTGAAGCTTTTTTATAATGTTAACCAATGATTTATTTGAAGATTCCGCCAATCCATTACCTTGTGGATAATATGCAGTTGAATGCCCCAAGGTACTTTGATATTTATTACAAAAATCAATCATCCTTTTAGATTTAAAAGTTGTTGCATTATCTGTAATCAGCTTGTTAGGACAACCAAAACATGACAAGATATTATGTTATGAAACCAGCTCAAGAAGAAGATAGAAAAGATAGATCACTGCCTTAGAATTCAGCCTCTTTGAGGGGGAAACCTCCTTTACATTACATAGATGAACAATTCTTGGATGATTCAAATGACAAAACCTCCTTTCTATATATAGGAATCTAAGGAGTCACAATATAACCCATCTGACCTAACAATAATAGTATAAAGCCACAAAAATAACAATAGAGGGATTCTATGGGGCATACTAATAACAATATGGGGACAATAGGGGCACAACAATATTAATAAGGGATACAACTACAATGGTAATGGAGTAATCACTAGTATTATAGGGACCCAACATGCCCCTCTCCTTCAAAAAAGTGTTGTCCTCAACGCTT
>APFE031225119.1:0-59437 GCA_000404065.3 Pinus taeda | reverse complement strand
TAAGGTTGCTCTCCTCTGCCAGCTAGATTCTTCCTCCATTGTACAACCCCATTGCAGCTCGGGGGTCCGCGGGGAAGAAGAGTACCCAAGGAGTAGGCTGGGAGGTAAACCGGTAGGTCTTGATTCGGATCAAGTGCGTCATCATACACTCACAGAAGTGACCGGCAACAAGGAAATACCAGCGACAACAGAGCAAGCGGAGTCTCGCCTCTCCGGTGTACGGTACATGTGTATTTTGTTATTACTTTACCTTAGATTAAAAGTATATAAATGTGGCGTTATGTTCCTGGAATGAGCATTAGCGATGTGTGTGTTGATTGAATTGAAATCTCAATGTGTTTGTTTTCCGATTGTAGTTGCTGTGTAAAAAAAAAAAATGTGCTTGATATATATATAGTTGTAGTTGGGTCATTTCACTGTTTTAGTTGGGTCGTTTCAAGATCCAATATCGAATTTGAAAATAAGCTCTAGTAGTGTTGATTAAATATTTCTGGTCAAATTAGGGTTTATGACGCGCATGCCACAAATCAAGGAAAAAGTGATACTTGGCAGCCGTTTCTAAAAATAGCACAAGTGCCTCCTTCGGGTTGCTAAAAATAGATCCCTTTTTTTAGGGATGCTTTTTTCGTTTTGTTTTTTTTCTTTTTCAGGAAAAATTTCCATGCATTGCCCGAAGAGATTGTGCAGTTCTAGAGAGAACCGGGCAACACTTTGGCTCATGCATTGCGCAATTTCTGAGCACAGTTAGTTCTGCGCAATTTTTGGGTTGCGTGGCTTTGGGCTGCCTCTCATGCTCTGCGCACTTTCCCAACTCAAGGTTGGATTCCATCCAGTTCTACGCATTTAATGGGCTCAAGGCCCATTATCAGTCATGACTACACAATTCCCAAGAGCAAGGTTGGTTGCCCTCAAGGATTGCGAGTTCTCTAAGGCAAGCTCGGAACTGTCAAAAGACCAAGTCAAGGGATCAGCTTGTGGGTTAGAAAATTAACTGAGTGAGAAAACATAAGCCAATATTGAAATAATAAAGCTCAGTTGAAGCACAAGTACCTAGATCAGTGCAAGATGAGCTATTGTGGTTTATAAGGGAGGCTCCAAAACGAAGCATAGGAAAAATTTTGGAGGGTGGTTTTAGCTGCTACAACAACCTATTAACCATTACAGGCTTAAGTGTTATACTACAATTGTGTCCCTCAGCAAATATTCCTTTCGATGGCACCTTTGGTTGTGGCATACAATCTTCGTGTCTCACTTCAGTACCTCCAATGCTTTAACTCCTCTTGCATGCGACCAAGATCTGTGATCGTAGCCAGTTGGGGCACACCACCTCAACTTGGTTATTCCTTCAAGTTTTGGGATAGCTCAGAGGTCGGATGGCTGCTCTCAGTGGTTTCTATTGGGTGTTCGTGCTCCACCTTTCACGAGCTTGGAGCCTTGTCACCCCAGCCTGTTCCTGGAAACGCACTCTTATTCCTTCCAGGGATCGCAGTGGTGGGGTCATTTCCACTTAACATTCAATCTCTCGCCCTCCTGTACTCAACTAGGCCCTCATGCCACGTCCCCCAGATGTTGAGTCACCCTGGTTAGTCTCTTTTCCAGACATCATTGAACCTTCCAAGAGAAAGACATCGGGGAGACAGGAAAGTTTTTGTACCCATCTTCTAACAATTTGTGGCATTGTAATAGGCTCATCACCGCGGCATTGGTTAATACGTGACACATATTGTCCACATTCGGCAATCTCCACGTTCGCTCGGTCCTTTTCATCTCGGCGAATTTGGACGAAGATTATAAGGGACTAGTTTGGATTGATGTATCAGGGTGAGGTGGCAAGGGTGGCTCGCACCTGCTCATGTCAAATGAATTTATATGTGTTTTAAGTCCTCCCGTTGAGCCTTATGATCCAACGAGATGGGTCAATTCGTGAACCAAACTATGAGTAAATCGACAGTTGATAGGTGACTTACGACGTGGTGGCTACATGGGTGCCATGTGGCATGGCATTATTTAATTATCTATGACCTCAATCGGCCATATCTAATGATCTGGGAGCTAGATTGGGGAAAAATTAAATATCTTAGGAATTGTCTCGATAAGACAAACACAATCGTATCATTTGTTTCAAATCTCGTATTGGTAAAAGACAGCAAAAATTTAGACCCCATTTCGATGATGTGACTATGGAAGTCGGGTTATCGAATTAATTTCCTCCTACTAACCTTATCAAGGGTTGGGGTTGGTAGGGGGTATGTTACAAAAGAAAATGGTCATTTGACCCAAAATATGGCAAATAAAAATTATTTCCCATATGGTCCACCTACCATAGAAAATCACCATAACCCTCATGTGGGACTCCCTTGAGAGCATCGTCAAATGCATGTTTCTAGTATATTAGGACAAAATCCTAAAAACAAAAACAAAAAATCTATGGGATGCATGTTTTAGCAAAAACAAATATTTCTATGGGAAATTCCTACAAGTAGGACTACCAATTTTTTGCTTTATCAAGTTATAATTTGTCTTCCACATGTCAGGATTTTTCATATAAATCTCTCTGAAAATCATTCAATTCATGATATATTTTAAAAAACATAGTCAATAATATTTGTAGTTTGACCACTGTTGGATTTATAGTAAGTGACTTGATTTTCCAGCAAGGTGATTTTGTTATCATACTTTGTCATTTTTTTCCCACATCTATAGTTTTATCTATATTTGTTTGAACAATGGCTAATATAGTAAGGGTAGAGGAAGATTTCTTGTGTTCATCACCATAGTTTTAGTGATGAGTATTACCTTAAAATCCAAGTTATTTTTTCTTCTTTTATGCTTTCGCTTTATCACTTGCTTCCTTCATTTGTCATATGAAAATAACTCTAGATCAACAACTTCATTTAAAAGAGTTGTAATCCAGGTGGATATTGGTGTCCACCCTCCTATTCCACCTAGACATCCAGTCGGTTTCATCAGTTTCCTTGTTTCCACTATGTTGAGCATTTTTTCAGGCTCCTGAATTTCCAGAGCAGTTTTGACCCCCTAAACGGCGTGTTTTTGAGGTTCGCAGCAAGCCGAAGACATCGACAAGCGCATGCGAAAAATCTTGTAATACTCGGAGAGATATTTCTAACGAGGCATCGTACGCGCCAAACGGAGATAATATGACCAAGTTACGACCCTGGGAAATTGGTTGCCTAACTAACCCCAACGGGGCCCACAAACTCTTGGTGTTCCATTTCCTGGGGTTTGGGTTTTGGTTGTTTAGGGTTTTCCCTTGTAGTTCAATAATAAAAAGTCCCTTGAGCCTCATTGTAACAAAGTTCAGAGACATGTATCCCCCACATCTCTTCTCAGAGATATGCTACCATCGCCCGAGCTAATTTATTTCCATTTTTGTATATAAGCATATTTTAGTTCTTTGATATTAATGAAATGAATGTTTATTTCTGTTTCATCTATGTGTTTATGTGTATATTTATATTTTGTTGCATTACTGCATAAGTCTGGATCAGTGGTATCAAAGTAGTCTGCTCTTTTTCTGTTTTTCTTTGCATGTCCCCAACGAGGTCAGGGTATAAGGATTTAGGGCTCGAACTGGTTGAACCTTTGCAAGACCAACCTTGCAAACCTCGGCGGCCTCCCATGGTGGAAGAAACTAAAGATGAGGGGGTAGGAGATCCTTTAAAAATATTGCTCGAGGAATCCCTCGAGTGACAAAGGAATGCGATGATGGATAACTTTACCCGGATCCTTCGGCAGCTATCCATACGCCACACATCTTCATCCAGCAGCCACTGTGGAGGCACCACTCCTTTTAAGGCACAAGTTAACTTTGACATTCCCAAATTTGAAGGCCAGATAGATGCAGATGTCTTACATAGATGGTTAAATTTCTTGGAAGGATACTTTTCAATTCATAACTTTTCCAACCAAGAAAATATTACTTTTTCACTCCTCAAAGCCGCCCCACATGTGAAGGACTCGTGGGAAACCTACTGTGAACAAAAGGACAAGAGGGAAGCCTCACTGTTTTCAGCCGCACCCACATGGAATTATTTTTTAGACGCCATCAAGGAACAATATTGCCCTGTTGGGAGCTATGAAGATAAATAAATAAAGTGGACCACATTGTTAGAGGGAAGGGACCAAGATGTGCCAGAGTTCACAAATGTTTTCCATACCCTTCACATGAAGTTGGGTATCAAGGATTCTGAGTGGAATTTGGTAGTCAAGTACCACATTTGTCTACACAAGTACATCCAGGAGGAGATGGAGTTCCTATACATCTCCTCACTTGGTGCTGCCTATTGATATGTTGCCAATATCGAGTAGAAATTTAGATAAAAGAAGCGAGACTTTGTATTTGTGAATCCAAAGTAAGGGAAAGGCAAACCCAAACCGCAGAACAAAGGACAAATCCAAGGTAGGTCGACGCAGGATAACCCACCGAACCTGCAAGTGAAGAAAAACACCACGAAGACAAAGAAGGCCACAAGGAAATGGTGCGAGTTCCATAAGAGCCCCACTCACAACACAAGTGAGTGTCGAGCCAAGTAGTCACTTGTGGTCGAGCTGAAGGCTTCCAAATCATATGCATATTTCGACTCTGAGTTAGAAACAAACAAGGGGAATGACAAAGGGGAACAGATCATCAATGTGGATCCTAGTGCCACCGTTTCCACCACCAAGATCTAGAAGGATGAACTTGAAGATCCAAAGGAGGGGGAGCGTCTCTTCCACTCACAAATGTGGGTGAAGGGTTCTCCATTGTAGTTCATTGTCGACAGCGGGAGCCAGAAGAACCTCATTTCAGTAGAGGTCTTGAAGCGGTTGGGCCTACCAATCACACCACACCCTCAGTCGTAAACCATCGGGTGGCTTCACCAAGGGAGATATCTTCGCGTCAGCCAACAGTGTCACCTTCCCTACAGCATCAAGCCCTTCACAAATGAGGTATTGTGTGATATTTCTCCTCTTGAAGTTTGTGATGTATTATTAAGCCAACCATACATGTGGAAGCAACATGTTGTGTATGAGTCTAGGCCTCACATTGTTATTATTACTTTGGGCAATAAGTTGTACATGATACCGAAAGTAGCACCGCCTACCGCCATTTATTTGATCACTGCAAAGAAATGCAGTAAGATCATTTCTTATACCGAGAAATGTGTTTTCCTTATGATTCGCCCTCAGGTAAAGAAGAATATTGTGGCCATAGTCTCCAAACAGGGCTCCTCTGCACGGTAGCAGCAGATGGACAAGGTTGTGGAGGAGTACATGGACATCTTCACCTCACACATAGCGGTACCTCTACATTCTCAAGTCAAGCACTCCATCGATCTAACCCCAGGCGCATCACTACCCAATGGATTGATCTATCGATTCTATGTTCTGGAGAATGATGAAATTCAACAAGCAGATTCAGGAGTTGTTAGAGAAAGAGCACATCAAGCCAAGTTCATCACCTTGTGGGAGTCCGATCGTGTTGGTACACAATAAGGACTCGACCTGGAGACTTTGTATTGATTATTAGGCATTGAACAAGATCATTGTCTGGAATAGGTATCTAATCCCACGGATTGATGACCTTTTGGACTAGCTCAATGGGGAAAATATTTTAGCAAAATTGACTTGAAGTTCGGTTATCACCAGGTACCAATCAAACCCTTCAATGTGTGGAATACTTCCTTCAAATCCAAGAAGGGCATTTTTGAATGTTTGGTCATGCTATTCGGACTGATGAATGCCCCTGCAACCTTCATGAGACTGATGGACGACATCTTGTGACCCTTCCCCAATGCATTCATGGTGGTGTATTTAGATGATATCTTGATCTTCAGCCAGAGTTGGGAAGAGCACCTCCACCATATTTGACAAGTCCTTCAAACCCAGCGAGAACACAAGCTATGTGCTAACTTGGAGAAATGCACTTTTTCCCTGATCCAGGTTCAATATCTAGAGTACATCATTGATGAGAATGGTGTGCATGTGGCCTTAGCCAAGATATAATTCATTCGGGATTGTCCAGCCCCAACCACTCTAACAAATCTATGTAGCTTTCTGGGTCTTTGCAACTTCTACCGCAAGTTCGTGTTAGGGTTCTCTCATATCACTTGGCCTTTGAGTGAAGTCACCAAGGGAGGAGCGAAAGCAAAGTTACTTTGGTCTAAATCCCAACATAAGGCATTTTCCGAGTTAAAGCATCGCCTCTACTTTGCACCAATGCTCACAATACCAGACTTGTAGCAACCATTTGAGATCGAGACAGGTGCCTCAGACTATGCTATTAGTGTAGTTCTTACTCAGCAGGGGCATCTAGTGGCATATCATAGTGAGACACTTTCAGACACAGTCTGAAATTATCCCACCCATGACAAAGAAGATGTATTCCATTGTGCAGGTCTGCCAACAATGGAGGCATTAAATTATGGGGAAGGAAACAGTCATCCACACAGACCACTGACCCCTGCAGTTCATACACACACAGGGGAAGTTGTAGAATGATCACCATCAGAAATGGTCCACATACATGCAACAATTCCATTTTAACATTAAGCATAAGAAGGGAGACACCAAAAATGTTATAGACTACCTCAGTCAGTCGCCGGTCATGGTGTTGACCACTGTGCTCGACTCTTGTAGGCACGAGACTACGGGGTAGATGCATCTTTACAAGAGTGATCCAGAATTCGACAACACATACCAGACACTCTTGGAAGGCAAGCAAGTTCCAACTTTTCACCTCCATAATGCACTGTTATGCCTCTTGGGACACCTTTTTTTTCCTTCAATCCTGCGTTCCAAGATGATTTGGGAGGCGCACTATAGTCGAGTCGCTAGACATTTCGGGGTAGAGAAAACAGTGATAGTGTTGCAGAAGTAGTTTTATTAGCCGAACCTTTGACATGATGTTGAGAAGCACATCAGATCCTGCAATGTCTGTGTCATTATCAAACTGACCATCAAGAAACAAGGCTTATATACTCCTAGTCAACCTTGGAAATCTATCTCCATGGATTACATGTCGGGCCTTCCTTCTACTAAGCATGGAAACGACTGTGTTTTCATGGTCATTGACAGATTCTCTAAGATGGCCATTATGGTGAGCTGCAAGAAGAGTATCACAACGAAAGCCACTACTAAACTCTTCTTTGAATGAGTGTGGGTACACTTTGGGATCCCACAGTCCATTATCTCATATCGGGACAACAGGTTCTTAAGTACATTTTGGTCAAGTCTATGGTCGATGTTGGATACCAAGCTCACTAAGTCCACGACTTTCCACCCCCAAACTGATGGCCAAATAGAGGTCGTCAACAAGATGATCATACACATTTTGCACATGTAAAACTCGAAGCATCCACACACATGGGATGAAATCCTCCCTTATATTCAGCACAGCTACAAAAGATCTCTCCAGAGCTCAACTAGCCACAGCCCCTTTCAGGTGGGATTGGGATTCCAACCATTATATCATATTGATGTGGCGATACCATTTGCAGCTACTTAGGCAAATTCAACTCATGACCAGTCTGAATTTGAATGGGCTAACAGCTTCATTGAGTGCATTCAACACATTTATTAGTAGGTACATGACATATTGGACAGAACCAATGTTAAGTACAAGCAGCGACATGATCATCGTCGGGTGCCACACAAGTTCCATGTGGGTGAAAATATTTGGCTACATCTATAGAAGGAATGCCCCACCGATGTGGGCATACCATTTGCAGCTACTTAGGCAAATTCAACTCATGACCAATCTGAATTTGAATGGGATAACAACTTCATTGAGTGCATTTAGCACATCTATTAGTAGGTACATGACATATTGGACATAACCAATGTTAAGTACAAGCAGCGACATGATCATCATCAGGTGCCACACAAGTTCCATGTGGGTGAAAATATTTGGCTACATCTGCAGAAGGAACGCCTCGCTAGGCCCCACCGCAAGCTTTGCCTGCTCCGATATGGGTCATACACCATCACCAAGGTTGTAGGGGACAATTCCTTCAAGCTCATCATTCCATTGTTCCTTAGCCTGCACCCAATATTCAATGTGGACCACCTTCGGCCATACTTTCCACCATTGTTAGACACATCCAACATTGCAGAACAACTCACACCAATAAATTTAAACCCAGACTGCATGGAATAGGCCACAAATAATCAAATCATGGACACGTAGATCAAGAACACTCGCCAATAAAGGATCTACCTATATCGAGTTGTCAAATTGGACCAACTCCTTCACCAGGGCAAGTGGTTCACCAGGGACCAGGTTCAGCAAAAATTTCCTCACCTCATGGAGGCTCTACACACAATGGGAACCATTCCTTCCTAAGGAGGGAAGACTGATCTAGGTGGATATTGGTGGCCACCTACCTATTCCACTGAGACCTCCAGTCGGTTTCATCAGTTTCCTTGTTTTTACTATTTTTAGTATCTTTTCGGGTCCTAAACTTCTGGAGTAGCTTTGACCCCCCAAACGGCGTTTTTCTAAGGTCCGCAGCAAGCCCGTTGCCATAGGTAGGGGCTTGTGGAAAATCTTGTAGAACTCAAAGATATATTTCCAACGAGGTATCGTACACGCTAAACGGAGATAATATGACCAAGTTAGGGACCCAGGGAAGTTGGTTGCCCAATTAACCCCAACAGGGCCCACAAACTCTTGGCGTTCCATCTCCTAGGGTTAGGGTTTTGGTTGATTAAGGTTTTCCCTTGTTGTTCAATAATAAAAAGGCCCCTGAGCCTCATTGTAACATAGTTCAGAGGCATGTAGAAGCCACATCTATTATCATAGATAAGCTACCATCGCCCGAGCTAGTTTATTTCCATTTATGTATGTAAGCATATTTTGGTTCTTTGATATTAATGAAATGAAGTTTTATTTCTGTTGCATCTCTGTGTTTATGTGTATATCTATATTTTTTTGTGTTCCTACATAAGTCCGGATAAAGTTGGATTAGGTTCATCACCACCTATAAACGTGCCTAGACCAAAAGTTCTACCAAAAGTTTGAGTGGTGAATAATTCTTCCATATGTGTAGGATTTTATTTACTTATGTTGCCTTCATCAGTTTTTGTGTTGCCTCATTTCCTTCTTGTATGGTTTATTTTGCTTCAATGTTATTCACATTTTTCTTCTTCAATTATTCTTTAATTTTCCTTTACTCCTCAACTTTCACCTTGGCTTCTTTTCCTGCGAATTTCTTGGCCTTTGCATCAAATTTGGCTTTCATCTTTGCTTCTAGCATCCTTGCTACTAATTCATCTATGGATTTAAAATCTACTTTTTTCTTTTCCAATTCTTCTATTTTGGTAGATTTTTTCTCAACACTCTTTTTTTTGTCTTTGCTTCTACCTAAACCTTCTCCAATTACTTTAATATTCTTCTTTCTTATTCTTATATTTTTTCTTGAAGAGCCTTCTATTTGCATAAACTAATCTTATGACTAGGGTTGGTGTCAAAACGCAGCAAAAATGAGATAAAACATAGAACAAACGTAGAACAAAAAATAAGTGGTCATCATTATAAAATATCATACTAAAAGCAAGGGCATATCCAAACTTTTGTTAGTTTTAGAAGATCCCAAATGAAGAGACTTCATGTTCTTCAAGCCTTGATCCTCAATCTTCCTTGTAAAGTTAGACACAAGAAAGGACAAGCCACAAGTGAAAGCAGCCTAATGTTAAATCCTAACTATCCTAAATATTTGGCACCAAACAAATATATGTGACCAATTCAATGTAATCAAATGAGCAAGAATACTACATAACACTCAAATTGGGATATGAATAGAGTGAGATCTCTATTATATGAAAACAACAAATACATGAAATGGATCGCCTGATTCATTGCTACTAGCACTGCACAAAACCACATTCTAGATCCCTTTATCTTGAATCACTGAAGCTCAACTCCACAGATCTCCATTATTATTATTATTATTATTATTATTAGTATCCAATTTTAAGGTCACAGCCAAACCAAATACCAAATTGGTGTATGAGACCCCCTTGTTTGTGGGACAAGGTACCCACCTCTGCGCAGCGATTTGACTGCTAAGTCTACAAAGACATACATACTCTACCCCCCTCCAGTTTTGAACCTATGACCTCTTAGGAGGAAACACATGCTCTTAACCATGCTCTTAACCATTAATCAACATCAAGAAAACAAAAAATAAATACACTCTCTCTAAAGCATGAGGATGAATGAGTCCCAATATTGAAACAAGGGTTTCATACTATGATGGGGAACTTAGAAACTCGTGAATATATATTAGAATTGCAAAAAAACACTCACCAAGGTAAGGATACTATGATTCTCTTCCGTTCCTCCTCCACCACAAGGATACTTATATACTCCTCAAAGGTGGTTGGTGTCGTTAAAAATGGATTATAGGAGGCGAACTCTCAGTAAAACCTAAAAACCCCACTCAAAAATTGTGTTATTATGCATACATTTAATATTTTAGTGCATTTTGTAGATATATGAGTTGCTTGAGGAGAAATCACAAATGCACACAGTTTTTCTTTAAGGGAACAATGTATGTACATACTTTATTTTTTAAGTGTGTATATGAACTTCAACATAATTAGTTCCAAGAAGAACGGATGCCTACAAAAGTCAAGGAATTGTAGACCAAGGCATGACATGTGCTTAGATTGCAAATCATGATACAACAAATTCCCCCTATAATGTGAGGTTATAAAGGTATCAGAAGGAAAAAATACATAATATAAAATCTTAGAGTTGTTAAGTGGGCCCAAGAAGAGTTCACTATGAAGCAGATGTTAATGGTACCTACAAACGACAAACCAAGTTAGAGATAGCTCACTTCTCGATGTGGGAATATCCATGCGCAAGTGTAAAAAGCATGGTTGGGAAATCGAGTACATGTTAGGCGAATAAATTCCTCTTGCTGACAAGAGCAATCTCCCTGTATCCTAAAAGGATACTAGAAACAAACAAATAGTCAAGCTAATTCCTTCCCTGAATCTATCTTTCCTTGAATCATAAGCTAACAAGGTGAGAAATGGAAATTCATACCTTATTACAACATGCTTGATGAAGATCCCTCTTCTTACTTCAGTGCAACTTCTCCATGATTGAATCTAGACCTCTACACATGGAAACAACAAAGGATCAAAGGCATATGCAATGTAAATGATTCAATAATTCAAACTAGTGATCAAGGAGACTAGTAATGAACATTCTAATGGACAAATATAAATAACATCATTCCAATAGAAAAATATAAATAACATAAACCATCCATGAAATTGATCAATTAATCCATTAAACAATGAAGTGAGAAGAAATGCTTCTTTGTATTAATTTCAGAAACATAAAGGAGCTACAAAACCTGTTCCTTGATGTTATGAAGCTCCTCCCATTGATCTCAATCCTCTCTAAGAATGATAAGCTCTCCAACCTGATTACTCTAGCATAAACTTACTCTCAGCAGCCTCCCTCAATTCCCCCAGCTATGGCTTGATTAATAGGCCAAAAGGAAGTAGTTTGAGATCCTTAGTCCAAGGATGAGATCCACTAAAAGGGGGATGAGGGCTCCTTGAAGAATGGGAATTAGTTCCATCAAAAATGAGGTTAGGCTCGAATAAACATGATTTCGAGGCTTTTTGTTGGGAATTATTTGCCCAACAATGCTTCTAGATCTCACTTTTTGTTTTTACCTTTTATTGATTGACCTGTGCAGTTTTTGTTCAGAAACCGAGTGCAGTTCTGTGCAATTTACAGTGGAAGAAACTGCACATGTACGGTTTTTGTTCAGAAAAATTGTGTAGATGCTCAAAAGCAGGGCTTTGTACCATGAGATCCATAAATTCCACTTTATTCAAGGTATATAAGTTGTTGACTTGCAAGGGAGTGCTTTATGACACTTGGATGGATGGTGAGAGATCCAATTTTGATGATTATTTGTCATGGTGACAAAATGAAGTGTAACAAATTGCCCCCTAAAGTGCGAAGTCAGAAAGGTTTGAGCACTAAATTACTTTATCATATCAAGGATTGGATCAAAGATCATGGTTGGAAACTTGCAACAATTAATCAAGGATTACAGCGCAATATAATAATCATCATTGAGGTAGGCATTCCCATACTCAGAACATAAAAGTCTTACAGCACAATTTGGAAATACATAATGTCAAAGTAGATATAGTATGGACACAACCATCAAACATAAAATTCTTTGTATAATCATGAATACAAAACTCCTCGCAACCTGGATGGATGAAACTAGATCCAGGGTCTTGATCTCCATCTCTTGATCCATAGTACAAATCTAGCCATGCGAGTAAATGTCTCGAAGTTGAACATGGTAGAAACCACTTGATTATCGGTCAATGATGTGAACCATTAACAAGCACGAGAGAAACCACCAATAATGACAATGGATCTCAAGGTAGTTCTAGTACAATCTATGAAATGCAAATAGGTGATCTGAAGTCGAACACTCATATAATTGTTCGATTGAAGGACAATGATGAGAACCTATCATCAAAGGCGAGAAACATGCCATTAAGGCATTCAAGCCTCAAGGTACTGAAGGTTTCTAGATCAACTTCCTAGATATTGAGCTAAAGTCAATAGGAAGTGATATGTCACAGGAAAGCCTACGACAAGAAATACAATGCATTTTTAGAAAAGCAGTTTGCAAGAACTGACACAAGGATGGTCGAGCGATTGAAGGCTACAAATTGCAAGGTAATTTGAACTGAGGTTTAGACTTCTCTTAAACATATTGGTGACATGAAAAAATTGCTTGGAATAATTTGACTCAACAATAATACCCAAAACCAATTGAATAATTTCAATAAGGTTCGATTAACTGTGAGACAAATGGATTTCCCGACTCGAACAGATATGTGAGAGTGTCGTGTTCAAGAGCTTGCCTGAAATACAAGAAACGAACTTTTCTTCTCAATTTTCCCCCATAATTATTCACAAGTACCTCTTTATTTTTTACAAGTTTGAGGAGGATATCATATGATTGTCCTGTAAACTCATCCTTCGGATGAGTCCATCCTAGTATTTTTAACAAACCCTAGGAAGGGGTGGTTCAATCTCATTATGCTTAACGATTCCTATAATGTTTATTTGTTTACGAGTCTAGTAAAGGGGTAGCTCGATGTCGTTTTCTTTTAAGATTTTGAAAAAGACACGAAAAAGAAACTCATTCAGTTCTTTTACCGTAAAATTTTAACAAGCCCAGAGAAAGTAAAGCTCGGTATTTTTCAGTTTTAAGGAGTCAACAGAAAAACATAAATAAACTCCATCAGGTTCTTTTTCGTAAGTTTAGTCCCTCGGGTCCAAAAAAGGATAAAATAATACAAGAGAGAACTCTATTGACCATGTTCGATCAACGTATACCTTTTTCATAAATAGTCCTAGCTCAGTCCGTAAAACGGGTAAACTTGTACTGAGTGGACGTATGTTCATTTACTTTTACAAGTTCGAACAATCAAGTACTCGGCAGTCTTTTCATATTTCAAGAGTCTAGAAAGGGCTCAAAAGAGGAATCTATGGTTTCTCTTTTTTCGTAAGTTTTAACGAGTTTGAAAAAGTGAAAAAAAATATACTCATCTTACCGACTTTCAATTTAATTAACGAGTAGGAAAAGACAGAAAGAACTCGGAACTTTCATATGTCTTTTACGAGCATGGAAATAATAACTGAAATAAACTCAAGATAAGTTTCATTTTACACAAGGTTGAAACAAAGAAAAATTGTGCTTGAGGGTGGTTTCATTTTTACACAAGCTTGAAACAAAGAAAATTGTGCTTGAGATAAGCTTTCATGCCCCCAGCATAATCACTGCAAAGGAACATGCCCCCTAAACTTCATTTCATTCACCTAATTAGACCACAAGTTACCAATATGAGTATGAAATGAAGGCTTGTTTACAAGATCAAAAAGACTCGCTTAACATTTATGAGATCTAGTTAAAGAGTCAACTCAAATAGGGGAGGATTTGTTTCATTTTTTGACAAGCTTGACACATAAAAAGAACTATGCTCATATAAACTGTTTCATTTTTTAATGAGGTTGACACGGGAAAACAACCATCCTTAATGAAGATTTGTTTCATTTTTTAGCGAGGTTGACACAGTGAAAGAACCATCCTCATGAGAATTTGTTTCATTTTTTAACGAGGTTGACATAGTAAAAGAACTATCTTCGTAAGGACATGTTTCATTTTTTAATGAGGTTGACACAATAAAAGAACCATCCTCATAAGGATCTATTTCATTTTTTAATGAGGTTGACACAGTAAAAGAACAATCCTCATGAGACCCTATTTCATTTTTTAACGAGGTTGACACAGGAAAATAACTATCCTCATGAGACCCTATTTTATTTTTTAACGAGGTTGACACAGGAAAATAACTATCCTCATGAGACCCTATTTCATTTTTTAACGAGGTTGACACAGGAAAATAACTATCCTCGTGAGACCCTATCTCATTTTTTTAACAAGGTTGACATAGGAAAAGAACTATCCTCGTGAGACCCTATCTCATTTTTTAACAAGGTTGACATAGGAAAAGAACTATCCTCATGAGACCTATTTCATTTTTTAACAAGGTTGACATAGGAAAAGAACTATCCTCATGGAACCTATTCATGGCTTCCATATGGAAGAAACACATGACAAGGGACACCCCTTGATCATGGCTTCCAAAGGTCTTCATCAGATGGAAGAACATTTCTCTAGAAGGAACACATGTCAAGGGGATCAATAGGGATAAGAAAATCATATTCAAATGGCCCCATTGATGTTTTGACCATATCAGCTACCAGATCTAAGTCAAAACAAGTCGAGAAAATAGTGAGAGGCTCGCTTGCATCGGTAACTAAAAACATGGGATAGGTTGCGACATAATTAACTCGTGGCAGGTTAGGTACCACTTCCATAAAAGGAACATTCAGGGGTGTTGGATCGTTGGTAGTCAAAGCAAGATCATCATATGAAAGTTGATCAACCGTCATAATGTTTCCATTGTGAGAGAAGGACTTCATGTGAAAGAGTGTCGATATGACGAATTTCATGGCATAGACATAGTCTCGCCCAAGGAGCTAATTGAAATCTAAGGGACCTTGGACTACCATAAGATCAATACAAATAGTCTTACCTTCCAAGGTAATAGGTAACTTAGAAAGGATCCCCAAAGGTTCACTAACGGTTCTATTAAAAGCTAACAAATTCTGTGTAATAGGCACAAGATGAGGGGAACCCAAATCTTTCCAAGCAGTCGAGGATAAAATATTGACAGAAGCACCTTCATCTACATTTGTGCGACGCACATTCTTACCATAATCCTTCACAATGATTTTGAAAGGGATGGAATAAGGAAGACGAGATTATGTTATTCCAATCAAAACAAATAGCCTCATTACTTGGTTGGGGTTCAAAAGCAACAGAAGAAATGCCCCCATGTGTAGAAGAATCTGAGGTAACATGAAGAACATGAGCGATATGAATTTCACTCTCTAAAGGGAGAGTGGGATCGACTGAAGATGGAATTGATTCAACCACTTGATCAAAAAATAGTTGGAAGAGTGGGATTGACTATACTTGGATTTAGATCAATCACTTCATCCACTAACGGTGGATGTGGAGAAATTTTACAGTAATTAGTTAGAAATTGTTGCTGTGAAACAGTAATTTTTCCCAAATATTCTAAGGCTTCATCCATGTGAGGGAAAAGGTGATTATGATGAGTCCTTTTGCATAACCTACAAGGAAACCTAACTTTAAACTTTTTCCCCAGAATCTGAGAATCACTGGTTGATGGATCAATAGTAAGTTGATGAGAATTATTTGACCATAGTTCCAAAACCTTAGGAATACCGAGACAATTGATAAGGAAGTGGTCACCCTTACAAAGCTTGTAAGGGTATTTGGGCTTACGATGCATTGTAGAAGTTCCCTCAACATTACCAATACTTATGGCCATGGTTGGTTGGTTGACTACTTTCTTATCTTGCTTGACTACTTTCTTATCTTGGTTTACTACTTTCTTATCTTGACTACTACGGCCATGGTTGGTTGGTTGAGGAAGACATGCTGGGTGAAGAAGGTAAAGGGTCAACAGTAGGTTGGTGATGTTGAGCTGGTGAACTCGGTTGAGGTGAAAAAATTGGTTGAGCTAGTACAGTTGGAGTATTTGGAATTAAATAAGTTGAGAACAGCCATACAGATAAACCTATTGTGAATCCCGGAAGTGATAATGTAGCCATATAAGGAGGACCGACATTTCCAAGATTGGGAGAAGGATTAGGATTCTCGTTAATGGGGTTTCCTTGGTTGGTAAATTCTGGATGGGTAGCCATTAGATTCAATCCAAATAAGTTTTTATTATTAAAATTAAATAATATTCACAATCCACGCCTAAGGTCTTGTAAAAAGTAAAAACAAAGTAACACACGCTAAAAAAACTAGGGATTCAAACCATACAAACTCACCTTTCACAAAGATCAATATTTACTAGTTGGTGATGAAATCCAATGTCGCGGAGATCAAAGTGAAATTTTTTATAGATATGAGTGTTTGGAACTAGTTACCCTGACAACCTGCTTAATGAAACAGTCTGGTGCAAGTAACTTTTCTTATGCCATCTCGAGAAAATATTACCCTCCAAAAAGTCCAAGTTAGTCTAGTCAACGTATGTTTCAGGTACAACAGCACCTTCCCTCTGTCATCACCTTAGGTAGATCCCTAGGATTATGGTCACTAAGTTTACCAACTAAAACAATTTTACTTGGGGGACAGGCATATATCAAGCATACACGCAAGGGCAGAGTAACAAGCTCAATCCCCTTGAAGGCTCCTCCACATGATCAATTGGAGATTTACTTTCAAGTGATCCCAAGTACCTTTCGATATTGTTGTAATACATGCAAATCACTTTATCATAGCTAATGAAGTGGGTACGATCACTTCCCCAAATCCGACATGATCTCGTGCTTAACTCATGTATAAGAAGAGCTTACCAAAGCAAAACCGAAATAATTGGATTTTCTCTCCCTAACTCAAGATTCTATTGTTTGTTTGTAGCTTTGGAAATTTTACTTCCTTCCCTATTCCAAAGCCCTACAATCTAATCTACTGTAGGTGGAAAGAACCCTAAATATAGTAAAAATTCTCGATGAATTTTATTAACGTTGTGTTATTAAGCTGTTATTTACTCAAAGGGTAAATGGACGTGAAACTGATGGTATTTTGACTTGACTCAAAACTCTAATCCATTAAATATGAAATTTGTAATATTTTCATTTCGATGGATTCTAGCTAGAGTAAGTAAAGAGGTTCTTTAAACTATTAACTCCAAAATGTACCACTTATAATTTTTCAATGCAATTCAAAGCTCTAGTTTGCAAACCATGCAATGTAATTTATGCGCAATTTTCCTTAAAACTATGCAAATGTAATCTATGCACAATTTCTGCGACCATTATGCAAATGTAATCTATGCACAATTCCTGTGAACACTATGAAAATGTAATCTATGCACAATTTTCGTGAGCACTATGCAAATATAATCTATGCACAATTTTCGTTCATGAAATGAGAATTCTAACTATGCAAATGTAATCTATGCAAGAGAATTCTTTAAAACAAACACAAGATGATTCCAAACCAACGAAAGAACAGCAAGGCTATTTCCCTTCACTAATACAACTAAAGAACCAATTGAGTGTAAGTAAAGGAAATCGGGTGAAAATTCCAAAGATCAAAAATAATAACACTCAAAGGCAATTAACACTCAGACACAAATGTTTTTGCAAAAATGAAAGAAAAACGTGAAAATTTTGTTAATAAACTGAGACAAATCTTTGAGCAATGACCAAAGGAAATCAAAATTCAAAACATCCAATGAAATCCTTAAAATGAAAAATTCTTGAATGAATATTATGAAATCACCATTTAAAGTGTAATTTTGATTAAACTTCGGTACTAGAATAAAAATGACATATGTTTTCAATGCAGCACAAGAAGCATGTCTCATCAAAACACTAATTCTTGAGAAAACCTACCTTTCAATCCTTGAAAATGGACAAATCTCAAGAAAACTCCTTCACAACACTCGATCAAACACACGGAGACTGACTAGAGTCATAAACAAATGTAATGAAACCTTAAAAAACAAAAATTCACACATTAATGAGAGGAAAAGCTATTTCATAAATTCTCAGAGTATGTGCATGTATACAGTATAGTACAGTGCGCATGCACTCTATTACTAAAGGTAATATGCGCAAATCTATACTCTATTTCTAAATAGAAACCGTGCAAGTAGAGAAACTTAAAGAAAAAATAAAAGGTATCTAAACAAATCACAAAATCTGAAAGATCATTAACTTTTCAAGACTCAGATAAGGCTATAAAAAAAAAATTCGAGAATCAAAAACAAGGAGATGGAAGAGAACAGGACGTTCCCCAATATGGTCACCAATTTGCTAGGTGGATAAATTCCTCTTGCTGACAAGAGAAATCTCCCTAGATCCTAAAAGGAAACTAGAAACAAACAGATAATCAAGCTAATTCCTTCCTTGAACATATCTTTCCTTGAATCATAAGCTAACAAGGTAAGAAATGGAAATTCATACCTTATTATGACATGCGTGATGAAGATTCTTCTTTTTGCTTTATTGCAGCATCTCCATGCTTGAATCTAGACCTTCGCACATGGAAACAACAAAGGATCAAAGGCATATGTAGCATAAATGACTCAATAATTCAAACTAGTGATCAAGGAGACTAGTAGTGAACATCATTCTAATGGAAAAATATAAATAACATCATTCCAATGGACAAATATAAATAACATAAACCATCCATGAAATTCATCAATTAATCCATTAAACAATGAAGTGAGAAGAAATGTTTTTTTGTATTAATTTAAGAAACATAAAGGAGCTACAAAACTTGTGCCTTGATATTGTGAAGTTCCTCCAATTGATCTCAATCCTCTCCAAGAATGATAAGCTCTCCAACCTGATTACTCCAGCATAAACTTACTCTCAGCAACCTCCCTCAATTTCCCCACCTATGGCCTGATTAATAGGCCAAAAAGAAGTAGTTCGAGATCCTAAGTCCAAGGATGAAATCTGCTAAAAGAGGGATGAGAGCTCCTTGAAGAATGGGAATTAGTTCCATAAAAAATGAGGGTAGGCTCAAATAAACATGACTTCAAGGCTTTCTGTTGAGAATGATTTTCCCAACAATGCTTCTAAATCTCACTTTTTTTATTTTACTTTTTATTTATTGACCTGGGCAGTTTTTGTTCAGAAACAGAGTGTAGTTTTGCATAGTTTACAATGGAAGAAACTGCATTGTTCGGTTTTTGTTCAAAAAAATTGCGCAAATGCTCAAAATCAGTGTTTTGTACCATGAGATGCCAAAATTACACTTTATTCGAGGTATATAAGTTGTTGACTTGCAAGGGAATGCTTTATGACAGTTGGATGGATGGTGAGAGATCCAATTTTGATGATTATTTGTCATGGTGACAAAATGAAGTGTAACAGTACACTACGAATACTGGAAGTATGTATATAGAGAAACCAATCATGGCCATGAAAATGAATACACAGTGGATCTATGCGCATAGAAGAGAGTACTAAGAATGGTCATGAGAAAGATACACATTGGATCCCATGTCAAAGTAGATCATAACCACGAAAAGATACATAATAGATCTATGTCTCAACATATAGGAGGATAAATGAAGTGCGAGGAATGAGAAAAATGATATTCCACAAGTACCAATGTCAATCATAGGAGTGGTATTGTCCAATCAAACTTAGGAAACATCATCAAGAGGATGATGTTATGATAGGCCTAAGATATAAATTAACCCACCAAAGGCATGAGTCTATGTCATGTGAATAAATGAGTTGAAGTTAAACATGCGAGACACCATTTAATTTGTATTCATCGATGTATACCATTATGAGTTGGATCCGAGGAGGCAACTGATCCCAAACTTGATATGGTCAAATTATTAATAGTGATATTTTGACTTGATTGCATTAACAGGGTTGAGTCCAATTGGAATCCAAACATTCCTTAATGTGCTTTTTATCTCTCTATCATTACTTAATGAATGTTCATGAACATAATTGTGGAAATGAAAAAAGTATAATAAAACATGAGACAAGAGATCAATCACATATGAAAAGAGATCACCGAATTGATAATGGAGTTCACCTAATGTGGGCTGAGTTCACAGGCTCACATAATCCACAAACCATTTCATTCTCTTCTTCAAGATACTCTCCTTTACAAAGGGTTGAATTCCCACATTATCAATGGCAAAAGAATTCCCACAACAAGTGGCAATATCGTAGAGATGCTCTCATGCACAAAGTAAAGAGTCGATTCTCACAAGTAAATGGCCATGTCTCTCCTACAAAGAGACAATCCTCTGTGAATGGGTTGATCTCTCACAAGCATGTGGAACTGAATGGACTCCCTCAAAGCCAATGCCAGAGGTCCTCCTTGAATCTGCTGCAAAGAATCAAATTACATCATCATCATCAAACTCACCTCGAAATTCCATGAATTTTGATTGTAAGCATGACTATTTTCTGACGAAGTGTCAAAATGGCCTTTTCTTCAGCACCACACCATCTCGATTTGCATGTAAAACTCAAACAATGAATTCTATGCAATAATTTAGATCTTATTGCACTGCAGCATACAAAGATCACTAAAATCTACAATATACATTCATCCTCTTTCATTTTCCCAAAAGAGGCAAAAACCATAAATGCATGAAACTTGCATTGGGTTTCATGCTAAGGCACTCAACTAGATGCTTCAAACTCAGTGAACACAATATCAACAAGTTTGTCTCATCATTCTAATACTTTTGATAGTAAACACAACCTCATTCTGAAAGGTGCATATTTGCCTCGAAATTTGTGCCAAGCATTAATGGCACATGTGGGATTTAACATGAACCCTCAAATTTGTTGCTTAGATCCAAATTTGGACTACACTAGTGGATTCCTCTTGAAATTATGAGAAGAACGAGTTTAAACATCACTGCCTTCTGACAAGTGCAACTTTGTCTCATAAAGCGTATCAATTATTAATGACACATGGGCTTTAAACATGAGCCCTGAGATCTACTACTCATATCACAATTTTGAGTGCACTGGTGGATTCCTTACAAAATTTCAAGAAAAATGAGTATAAACTTCATATAATTTTGTCACTGTCATTTATGGGCCCCTCCTAATCTCTTTGCCTCGAAATTAGTGCCACAACGGTGCTCTCTCTACAATAAATATAGGCTCTATGTTGAAATTTGTGCCAAGTACCGCCACTAAATTTAGCACAACCACTACCATATTTAACCAAAACCACCAACTTAGCACTGTAGCTAACTCGATCTAGAGCTTCGCTAACCTTGTCACGTTTAGCCATTAATTTGGCCAAACCCACCAAATTTGACCAAACTGCCAACTTGGCCATGCTCTAAATGTAATTGGAGCTCTACCAAACTTGTCATATGCCAAGTTTGACTGGCCAACCAAGTGTTGCGACGTTGTGGCCCCACTGTTGAAAACACAACAAGAACATCTCACTTTGACTTTGCCTTGGCCAAACTAGAGAAAATTTGAATTTCTATTTCAGCATAAATATTGGAGGTACTTAACTGAGGTGACATGGTGTTATGTAACCAGCTCACAAAAAAAATAGAAAAGATAGATGAACACCTTAGAAATAAGCCTCTTCGAGAGGGCAACCTCCTTTACATTACACAATTGAATAATTCTTCGATGATACAAATGACAAGACCTCCTTTCTATATATAGGAGTCTAAGGGGTCATAATATAATTAGAGCCTACCTAACAATAATAATGTAAGGGCACAATAATAACAATAGTGGGCTTCTATGGGACTACATGGGCACAACAATATAATAAGGAGGTTGTACTAATAACAATAACGGGTTACACTAGTAGTATAGGGGCCTAACATGCCCCTCCTTCAAAAAGTGTTGTCCTCAACGCTTGAGTAGTTCTTGATGCTTGTGTATAAAATTCTTGTCCTCCCATGTGGAATCTTCGGTGGGTAAGTTTTTCCACTGGATGAGATACTCTGAAATTGATTGATTTCGTAGCTGTCGGGTTCTTATTTCTGTGACTGCTCTAGGTTCCAATATGATTTTTCCTTCCTCTTCAAGTTCTGGCAATATTGTTTGAATTGGGATATTTTGCAACTTTTGAATGAGTGGCCACACTTCTTTGTCCTTCTTCCATTCATCCCGTGCCTCGTTTATCCAATCTGGTTGGATAATAGAAATGGCACAAAACAATGCTTCCACATCCTCATCCTTTCTTGAGAGTGCATCTGCAACAAAAAATTTCTTCCCTTTTCTGTAGATGATATCAAAGTCATAACCCAACATATTTGTGACCCATTTTTTTTTCTTCTAAAGATAATATTTGTTCTAAAAAGTATTTAAGACTATCATGATCCATTTTTACCTTGAAGTGTCTTCCCATTGGGTAAGGTCGTCATTTCTTAAGTGCATGTAATATTGCCAATATTTCCTTCTCATAAATAGCTTGCTTGAGATGTAGCTGTAAAAATACCCAATCCCCTGCATCAAAACTTTTTTCACTGCGATGTTGACCCACCTGTTGTTTCATTCGATTCTGCACCAAAGTGGAATTATCCTTTAAAAGTTGGAGAACCTGTTGTTGATGGTCGATGTGATCTTTCACTGCTTGAACCTTTTTCTTCTTGATATGTCCTTCTATCTTGAGAATTTGAGGAGTGGTAATTTCTTCCAATGTTTTACAAGACATGGTCGGATTCATTTCTTGTTGCTCGATGTGATCTTTCACTTCTTAAACATTTTTCTTCTTGATATGTCCTTCTATCTTGATAGTTTGAGGAGTGGTAATTCTGGCCAATACATTACATGGTATGTTTGGATTCTTTTCTTCTTTCTCGATGTGATCTTTCACTTCTTGAACCTTTTTCTTCTTGATATGTCCTTCTATCTTGAGAGTTTTAGGAGTGGTAATTCTTGCCAATGCTTTACAAGATATGGCCGGATTCATTTCTTCTTTCTCTGGGGTTGGGTCCTCATGTATATCCTCTTCTTTTGATGTTTCTTGATCCTTTTCTTCCTTCTCTTCATACTCTATGTAAAATAGTTTCTTATCAGTACACTTATGACCTTTAGTGCATTTGCTATCACAATTGCAACAAAGCCCTTTTTCTCTTTTTTCTTCCAATTGTTGTGGTGTCACCCTTGTAGGTTGTGGAAGGCTAAGAGAAGAAACACTTCCATAATTATAGTCATGAGTGGTGGGATTCTTTATTTCCATAATTTCGCTTTCAATTTTTCTTGCCCACCTGAATGCCTTCTCCAATGAATTAGGTTCCCAAAGACAAACCTCATGTTGAACGTTATCATTTAAAGTACCTATGAAGACATCAATCCTTTGCTTCTCTGGAATATCATTTACCCTTATATTCAATTTTTGAAAGTCCCCAATGTGCTCTACCATTGAACCCTTTTGTTTGAGATTTATCAATTGGCTAAAGAAGGTGTTTCTCTTTGTATCCTCATAATGTAATATCATTTCCTGACCACGTGACGAGTGGTTTACGAGAACAAAGCCCTTTCTATCATAAAAATTGATTTGGTTATAAATAATTAGATGTAATACACACCTTTTGTAACAGTCGTACACCACGTAGATCAAAATATTTCTCCATATGTAGTATCCACTTTACTGGATCCTTGCCATCAAACTTCCTCATCTCATGTTTTCTTAATTTTAGGAGCTCGATCCTGAAACGACTGTAACTTTGTAATTTTGGATCTTCCAATTTTAAAATCATGTTTTGCAGTAGCCCTTTGCATCCTCTTTCCAATGCCACCAATCTTATCAAAATTGGATTCTCCAAGGAAGATTTATGCCAAATCTCCCACAGTGACCTGATTATAGACTAGTTCAGTAGAGTGAACTTGTACGACGTGCCACGTGTCACTGTTTCGACCTTCGAATCTAAAAAATATACACAGGAAACTACAGTCTGTCGTCTTTCTGTAACTTTAATCTGATGCTCAAAACAAAAGTTATGAGGATTTTCCCCAGGTCAACTGTTTGGAATGTAATTCGGGAGTTTGCAAAAAGGCCAACTTCCTCAGATCATATCTCTGCAAAGATAGCATGAAAAGCTCTGAAATTCGGACTCGAGGTTCAGAATCATTTCGGCCCAAATGGGGTTTTTTTTAGCCTCTGAAACGTCACAGAAAAAAGTTATAGCGCAAATGCCACGATGACCTATTTGGAGCAGCGAAACCCTAGAATCCAAAGCTTTGATACGAAATGTTATGAAACCATCTCACAAAAAGATAGAAAAGCTAGATGAACGCCTTAGAAATAAGCCTCTTCGAGGGGGAAACCTCCTTTACATTACACAAATGAATAATTCTTCAATGATACAAATGACAAGACCTCCTTTCCATATATAAGAGTCTAAGGGGTCATAATATAATTAGAGTCGACCTAAGAATAATAATGTAAGTGCACAATAATAATAATAGTGGGCTTCTATGGGGCACAATAATAACAATATGGGAACTACATGGGCACAACAATATAATAAGGGGGTTGTACTAATAACAATAAAGGGTTACACTACTAGTATAAAGGCCTAACACATGGCACTTGTCACTCAGATAACTCAGTTAATTTGAGTTGGGGAAGCTTAAGTTCAATTCAGTATGTTTGACTGCTAACTTGTAGCAATCTATTTCAGTTAATTTGAGTTATTGTTAGTTTAACTAGTTCTAATTGTCAGAAGAACTAATGGAGGTCAAGTTATGGAAGTGGAACTTCAACCACACTCAGTGATCAACTAGTTAACTAATCAATCAGCCCAAAATAATTGTCGCATGCAGAGAATTCAAGTTACCGACTTGAGATGGAGATTCGAAGTCAGTGTACTATCAGTTGTAGCATATTCCAGTGTGTATAGGTGGTGCATGCAATCAGAGGAAGGACCTAAGGCAATAGCGCAATTCCATGGTGGGAAATTCCTAAAAATTAGGGGCAATTTCTCAAGGGATCATCGCAAGGAACAGGGGCTTAGAAGGCTTGAAAATTCGCTAATTGTTGGCCAGAGTCAATAAGTCAAGCATAGGGATAGACTATACACTTGTAGGGTGTGCTAAGGCTTGAGAAATCATATGTATTTCATCAATATTCTCTCATTAATGCAATATAGATAGTAAGGGGTTTTGAGCAGTTATTTTCCCCTAGATAAATCTTCGTGCATGTGTGATTTTTCATTTTGCATATGGTTCTTGTTCTATATAATCAATTAACTTCTGCAGATCAGTAGAGTAGCTTCAAGTCTTGTGATTTAGCAAATTTCATGAGCAGTATTGAATTGACGCATTAATTTCTACATGGTATTGGAGGTTGAATCACTGTAGAACAGATATTTTGAAGTTGTCATTGCAGGAGATTCGAATTTGAAGATCAGTGTTGCAGGTTTTCTTCAGGACTGAGAAGATGGATTTCAATGGACTCAAGCTCGAGTACGCCTTGGAAGGCACCTCAAATTTTGTTGCATGGAAGGACCGCATGGAGGCAGTATTGGATGACAATGGGCTGCTAGAATACATCAAGACAAATGTAACAAAACCCCAAGCATCTGATGCCCAAAATCTTTCTCAATGGAAGAAAGATGTGGCCAAAGCGAGGAGAATCATATTGGAGGGAGTAAGGGATCATATTGTCTCGAATATCCATGGGAAAGAGACTTCATTCACGATGTGGAAAACACTGACACAATTATTCGAGAACACTAGTTGCCACAGGAAGTTGGCACTCAAGGACAAGCTTCAAAGTATCTAGATGCAGAAGAATGACACAATTGTGCAATATCTGAGCAGTTTTACACAGTTTCATGATTAACTTGGCGAAGTCGGTGTTAGTGTTCCTGAAGAATACTTGGTAGCTCTAGCCCTTTTGGGTATTCCCAAGAGATGGCATAGCTATCAAGATTCGATAAATGGTAGGGAGAAACTACCAAGTTGGGAATGTTTATGGTCTAACCTAGTGCAGGAAGAAATAAGGCAGAATACCAGAGACAGGACTTCATCCAAGGGCGAGGATGAGGAGAACTATGCCTTGGCTAGAAAGGCAAAGAAAGGGAAAGGGAAGAAATTCCAATCCAAAGCAGAATCTAGTCAAAGGGACAAGAATAAAGACTTGTCTAGAATCAAGTGCTTTCAATGTCATGACTTTGGGAACTATGCCACGATGTATCCACACAAGAAGACAAACAAGAATACCTCAGGAGGAGGAGCGAATGAAGCTCTAGCTTCACAGTTTGAGATTGATTTTACTCTCATTGCATGCATGGCCAGCGTAGTTATGGGAAGTGTGTGGTACCTCGACAGTGGTGCCTCGTTCCATATGACGGGGAATAGAGATTTTTTCAGTGATTTGGAGAAGGATCTCCAAATGCACATCGAGATGGGAGATGATGGAAGGTACAGCATGACTAAGATTAGTGCAGTCACCTTTCAGAGGGAGTCAGACTCCCCTCTCACGCTCAAGGATGTGATGTTTTTTCTGGGTCTAAAGAAGAATCTTGTCTCCGTTGCAATTTTGGAATACTGTGGTTACGATGTGATCTTCATCAAAGGAAAGGAATTCTTGAGACACATAACCACAAGATAGGTGAAGCATATTTGGGTTCGTGTGAAGAATCTCTACAAGCTAGATGTGGAGGATTGTGTTGCATTAAGCACAATCGCAAATAAGGTGTAGAGTCGCGATGTTGGTGAACTTTGGCATAGAAAACTTGGCCATTTGCATCATGGCGCTTTGAATATCATGCAACATATTACTACAGGCCTCCCCAAAGGAGCACTAGAGAAATTGGACACATGCAAAGGGTGTACCTTAGGGAAGTACACAAAATCCACTTTCCATGATCGGGACAACAGAGCACATGCGGTCCTTGAAAGAATCCACTTTGATGTTTGTGGACCTTTCTCAACAGCCTCCACTACCAAGCATAACTATTTTTTCATCTTTATTGATGAATACTCATGGAAGTGTTGGATCTTCTTCATGCAGAAGAAGGATGAGAATTTCTCCAAGTTCTTAGAGTTCAAGGAACTGGTGGAGAAATAAACGGGCAAAAAGGTGAAGGCTCTCAAGAGTGATAATGGAGGTGAGTACGTGTCGAATGACTTCAAAATTTTATGTGCAAAAGAAGGCATTCAACGAGAGTTGATAACACCCCACAACCTATAGCAAAATGGGATGGTTGAGAAGAAGAACCGCATCATTGTGGGAGTAGCACGGGGGATGTTGCATGACCAAAACCAAAGCCTACCTCTGTACTTGTGGGCTGAAGGGCTGAAGCATGCACCACATCGATCTACTTGTAGAACAAGGGTCCTCATCATATTCTTGGCATGATCACACCAGAGGAGGCTTTCTCGGGAAGGAAGTCAGATGTGTCACACTTCAGGATTTTTGGAGCCTCTGTCTATTGCCATGTCTCCAAAGAATCAAGGAAGAAGATAGAGTCGACATCAAAGTTGGGGGTATTTTTGGGTTACACAAAAACTCCCCACCATTATCATGTGTATTTTTCATCCCTCAGAATGATAGTTGTGCGATTGAATGTCAAATTTGATGAAGACAAATCCATGCGGTGCTCCCTTGAGAGGGAGCTTTAGATCCCACCTGAGGAGTAGCTTTTATCTCCAAAGGAGGAGCCTCTGGATGTTGTGGAGCAAACACAAGTTGAGGAACAGAGAGTGGAGATAGCCACTCAAGCAAAACCATCCAAAGAAGACAGGAAGAGAACCAGAGAAGATGACACACTTTTGTAGGATGTGAGGGAGAATGTGGGTGCTCCTTCAAATCAGCACAGGCAGATAAGGTCACCAAATCGGTACACTGACTACATGGCTCTAATGACTGAGCTAGTAGAGACTGAGCCATCCTCTTTCCAAGAAGCAGTAGAGAAACCTGTATGGGTTGATGTAATGGTGGAGAAGTACAAATCCATTGTGAAGAACAATGTTTGGGAAGTGGTCCCCAGACCAGCAGACAAATTAGTTGTGGGTTCGAGATGAATCTTCAAGGTGAAGCAGGTAGCACACGGAAGCATAGAAAAGCACAAGGCCAAAATTGTGGAAAAGGGGTACTCTCAAGTGGAGGGGATTAACTATGAGGAGACCTTTTCTCTTGTAGCAAGGTACTCATCCATCAGACCAATCCTTGTTTTGGCTACACAGATGGAGGGGAAGATCCACCAAATGGATGTGAAAATTGCATTCCTCAATGGAGTTATTGAGGAGGAGGTGTATATCGAGAAACCAGAAGGCTTAGAGACTTTCGATCGAGAGTCTCATATGTGCAAACCCAAGCAAGCGTTGTATGGTATTAAGTAGGCATATCATGCTTGATACACTAGGATCGATAGCTATCTCACTGGTTTGGGATTCACCAAAAATGAAGTGGGTGCAAACCTCTATCGTATTTTGGTAGAAGGTAAATTGTTGATTATTGTCTTATATGTTGATGACTTGAACTTGACTGGTGATGAGAAGTTGGTCAGATTTTGCAAGTACCTTACAAGAGAGTTCAAGATGAAGGACATGGGTCTCATGCACTACTTCCTTGGATTGGAAGTATGGCAAGGTGATGGGGAATTATTTGTCTTTCAAGGAAAATATGTCAATGAGATACTCCAGAGGTTCTGCATAGACAGGTGAAAATCCATGGAGACTCCTCTAGAGACCAACTAGAGGAAAGAGGATGCCACTTCAGGTGAGGAAGTGGATGCGGTTGTTTACCAACAATTAGTGGCTTCACTCATGTATCTTGTGAACACACAACCAGATATGTGTTTTGCAGTCAACCAACTGAGTCAAGCTATGGTTAGGCCAACCAAACTGTTTTGGAGGGTAAATAAGCATGTTCTACGGTACCTGAGAGGCACTAACCAGTTTGGACTTTGGTACAAACAAACAGAGGGAGTAAATATCTGTGGCTTCACCAATGTAGATTGGGCATGGAATCCATCAGACCAGAAGAATACATCAAGTGCATGTTTTAGTGTTGGATCTGTAGCAGTTTCTCGGTATAGTAGGAAGCAAAGATTTGTGGCACTCAGCTCGGCAGAAGCAGAATACATGGTTGCAAGTCAAACAGCATGTGAGGCAATCTAGATGAGAAAGATATTTGTTGGCTTGTTTGGTCAAATGATGGATCCTACTGTGATAATCAGAGTTGCATCAAACTCTCTGAGAATCATGTTTTTCACGATCAATCCAAGCATAGTGATATCTGGTATCACCACCTATGGGGTCGTGTGCAAAGGTGGAGTATGTTGTTGCAGTACATTCCAACATAGGAATAAGATGTTGATATTTTGACAAAGTCCTTGTCAAGAGTCAAGTTCCATAAGTGCAAGATAGGAGTGGTTGATAATCCCTTTCTTGCTAAGAGGGAGTGTTCAAAATGTAGCAAGAAAATCTGAGTTTGACTTTGCCTTGGTCAAATTAGAGAAAATTCAAATTTCTATTTCAGCACAAATCTTGGGTGTAGTTAATTAAGGTGACATGGCACTTGCCACTCAATTAAATCAGTTAATTCAAGTTGGGGAAGCTTGATTTCAGTTCAGTATGTTTGATTGCTAATTTGTAGTAATATATTTTGGTTAATTTGAGTTATTCTCAGTTTAACTAGTTTTAACTATCAGAAGAACTAATTGAGGTCAAGTCGTGGAAGTGGAACTTCAACCACACTCAGTGATCAATCAACCCAAAATAATTGTTGCATGCAAATAGTTCGAGTTACCCACTTGAGATGGAGATTCCAAGGCATTGTACTATCAGTTGTAGCATATTCCAATGTGTACATGTGGTACATGTAGTCAAAGGAAGGACCTAAGGCAATTGTGCAATTTCATGGTGGGAAATTCCTAAAAAATAGGGGCAATTTATCAAGGGAACAACGCAAGGAAATAGTGTTAGAAAATCAAAAATGAAGAAAGATTTTCTTTTGTTGATAATTACTTGTGATTTCCTTGAGTTATTATTATCTTTCTTATGTTCTTCTTTTTGTATTAGTTCATCAAGAAATTACCAAAACCAAAACATGAAGATCAAGAACACCAGATGTAGGTGCAAAGTCGAGGAAAAACCTCTATATAAGGAAAAACCCAGTCAACAACTCTTCCTTAAGTAATTCAAATGAGATAGACCAAGACCCTAGACTAATAAACCTCTCTTATCCACCAAGTCAACCTTCCAATGAGATATAACAACCTTCAATAGTCTTTTCTTGTCCAGTAGCTACAACCCAACATCAACCCAGAAATTTCGGCCCCAGCTTCGCCAGAATTTCAGTCCAGCTTCAGAATTTCAGTCGCCCCAGCGACTGCAGAATTTCGGCCCCTCCAACAGCTTCACAAGTGTGGGAAAAAAGAGAGATAATTTTGACTTCTTATGCTTGTGAGAGACCTCCTTCTCCTTTGGTATTCTTCTTCTTCTTATTCCCTGAAATTCACACTTTTTTTGGCCCCAAAATTTGCAGATAGAACTTATTGTGAGTGAGTGACAAATGAGGTCGAGTTGTTGCCTTTATACAGTGTGTTTGCTGCCCATTTTAAGCCGACTTGTCCATTTTGATGTCGACGTGGTGATGAGTCTTAATTTAACTATTTTATAATAAAAATAAATTTCTTATTTGACAAATAAATCCCAAGCAGGGTTCTTTACAATATGACATGGACAAGGACAATTGACATAAAATCGAGAAGTCTTCAATGGAGACTTTGACCTAAAAACAATTGACCCAAGCATGAAACCCATGCTTTAATAAGTCAATTTATTTAATAATAAAATTTATTTTCTTTCTTTTGATAAATATATTACATCATGACTTAAGTACAATAATGAAGACCGATACTAATTACATTCTTCAACACTCCCCCTTAACTAGCGAGATATTCATAATTACCTATCTATAAAGGTACCTGGAATATCTTCAAAATGAACTACAAATATTTTTGGCACACTCAATGTCGCGGACTAGATTCCTGACCAAGGTAATCTATCCGGATGGGACTAAGATGGACTAAAGTTTTCAACCAGTCTAGGTACCATCAAGCTTAATAACTAACCATCAACCCAGAGATCTAGATGTGTATCTAAGGTCAGATCTCCAAGACCAACGCCACCCTCCCACTTCAGGATCTAGACATAAAACACACATAGGTCATCCAGATGTCCTCCCAAGCATCCTCTGTTAGATGCTTCATCTCTCCCTAATAAACTAGATATATTCATTTGTCCAAGCATGCTTCCCAAGTGTTCATCCTTCTTCATGGAGATATTTACCTATTCAAACACAAACCCTAATCAATAATAAACTTTCAAATATACCTATACAAATAAACAAAAACTTGCGGGGTCCTCAATCATCCTGATGTGACTTATTCATATGCAACCAGTCGGAAGCTTTTCTTTTTTCATTTCTTCAACAGCATCAAGACATCCTCAATACATTGTAGTACTTTCATTTATTCTATAGGGTATCCATCATGACTATCATAATATGCCCTTCCTCTTAATTGGGGATATGCACTCTTTTTTTCTAACCATACTCCCTCTTAACTTGGGAAGATCAACCACTTCTTTTACGGCTTCATTCCTTCTTACAATATCATAGTTATCATCATAACTTCCTTTATCATGCTTACCAATATTATCAAGTGAATTTTACGAACATCTCCAACATCTTGAAGATTATGTACTTGCACAACTTAAACATCAAGTACAACCAAATAGAAAAGCATGAAGTTAACTATCACATAATCATGGAAGCAATTAGACTTTAGATATCAAACACCTAGTTAGGTTCATGATTAACAAGAAACACATACTATTTGCTAGGTTTATTGTCATAAACCTTTGACTACAATATAAATCAACTCAATCAACAAATCAGAGTCATTCTATCTAGTACCTAAATATTACTTTCAGAGATATGTTAGACTCTACTATGATTCACTGCAAACTCTAGATTCCAACTTTGAGACATAAGGCCTTAGATATTAGCAGTTAATAACAATCCTACCATGCATCTAAGGTTTCAACAATGTTAGACAGTAGTAGACTAAATCAAATCTAGAAAACAATGTTATCATATCCTAGAATATCAATTACTAGGGCTTTGTTACAAACCCTAGAATTCACAATCTATAAGCATCAATAATTAGATCAGCATACTTGCAAATACATATCTAGGATTTCATGCACTAGCAATACACACCAATATTTACACAAACATCAATACATCAGGGTTAGACATAAAATAATTTTGATCATGCTAGGGTTTAGACGAATAAATACCTAGAGATTCATTCATAGGACCTTGTTATAGATATTATACATGTTTAGTTCATAAACCCTAAATATCTAGGGCTTCAATACAATGACTTAGATATTAACAGCAAACCCTAAAGGGCTAGGGCTTGTTGGAAACACTGAGAGGGGGGGTGAATCAATATTTCTTTTTAATTGTTCTTTTTATCACCAAAACATTTATATATAAGGAACACAAAAATAGATCGCTGAAATAAATGCTTTTATTAATATAATCAGTCCAATGAAATAAATAAAATATATAAGTAGTTGCATTCAGTTGCCAAGCACCAACTTGGACCTTTGTGAGGCTTCAACCTCCACAGCACCAACTCTATTCTGCCAAAACCACAATCCTAGACCTAGGAGCACCGACTCCCAAGGACTCCAATCCTTTTAATTCTGAGGCTCCTGTGGAGCGATAAAAAGGTGTCTTTTTAACTCCTAATTACCTTCACATTAATTGTCAACCCAGGGACGACTTTTTATTTCAAGAGTGTACTCAGTCTGAGGCAGCTATTTACTCAAGAGTAATGTTTTGTAGTATAGTGCTTAAAATACAAAAGTAAATGAATGCTTGAAAGAAAATCTACTTACAGCAACATAAACTCAAATGCTCTGAAATCCATCTCTTCACTCAACAAACATCAATCGAGGATACAGTAGCAATAACTCATTCCTCTAGAGATTGATACAATTGAAATCAAACTAGGACAAGACAATCAATCTGAGAACGAGGAAGCAGTAACTAATGTTCTCTACAATTGACAGCCCTGCTGCACACCAAAGCAATCAATAACGCAAATAACAGAAAATGGAACAACAATTAAGAAATGGAACATCATCTACTTCTATAAATAGGATTGAACAACAAAACTCTATCCTACATAAATGAATGCAGCAATAATTATAATCAACAAGAATTGAGTAACAGCCTTTGAATTGAATAGAAAACAGAAATGGAACAGCAGATTATCAAATATAAAGTATAGAACAGCGGATTAAACCTGAATGTACAGCAACCCAAGTCAAGCACGCAACACACTTATCATTAAAAGGGGCAGTGATCTGAACTTTGATACAATACGCATGAATCACAACTATAAAGTAACAGCAATTGTAACTGAACAGCAATCCCGAATAAACAGCAGTCACAATTTAAGAATACATCATACAGTTGTACCGATTTAGGAACATACGGCGCAGTTAATCTGTAATCGAATGACAATCTGTAAGGAACAGCAATGTTATATCAATTATCAAAAGGAATAGCAATGCGATACAAAGTTAAAATGATAACCTAGCATTCCTATTGCAGATAACGATAGTATCCAATCAAGTATATATAACAGCACTGATATGTAAAACAATAAAGTGCGTCAGAATATTGAACAGAGTAAAAGAAAGAGATCAAACCACACATGAAGCGTAAAGATATAATACAGCAGCAGCATAATCCACCAGTGGTTGGGCCCTTAGCCGCCAGCGGACGCTGCTGGGCTACTTCAGATGAGAAGAATGAGCAGCAATTCCCAAATCATATATTAATCATCAAATTGTGAAATCATTACAACAGCAAAAGCTTGAGAATTACAACATGCAACAACCCCTTCTTCTTCCTATCCTATCATGAATCCTTGCTTCTAAATCTCTAATTCAAATCATAATTCTGAATCCTTAAGTTTCCATCTCTAAACTCATCATCCCTCTCCAAATTAATCATCCCCTTCTCTGATCATTGTTCTCATTTAAATAGAGAGAGATCAAAGAGAAGTTACAACAAAGATAATTACAACATGATCTCTATTACAAAATTGGATTGATTCTAACCAATTGATCAACAAGAAAATATATTCCCATTCAACTTTTAACAAGAGCAAGGCGAATTTGGTCTTTGCAGCTGAGATTTGGAGGACGGTCACAACAACAAATCTGAGAAAATTATGCTCAAAGAATCCTGCGTTTCTCTTAGTACAAGTCGAATTTGGGCAAACCGTTATTTGCTAAAGTTAATTGGGTCCGTTCTGGACAAAACCCATGTTCCAGATTTTCCAAATTTGTCTTCATTTGCTCAGAATCTCAACCGCAAAACTATCACTCCTTATTCCAACGAATTTCTAAATTGGCACTTTTAATGATCAAATCTTCAATCCGGAAATTACCTTGGAGGCTAAAAATGGTGAATAATGTTACAACCAATTTATTAAAACTATCATGGATAAAATCATCAATTTATTAGAGATAAAAGAAGATAAATAATATTCATCCATAAGAGCATAAATCATTTATAAAATGGATTTAAATGATAAATTATAACAACTGATATAATATAGAAGAGTAAAAATGGATGAAATAAGTGTTACAAAGTGGTCGTATTCATGGCCCAACAGCTCCAACCCCGCGGGCTCCAAAGCCTTTACTATAACCTGTTAGAGTATGTTTCACTGTTGTTCTCAGCTCCCGAGCCTGTTGAGCTTATGCTTCACTTATGTTCTCATGCTTCTCCCGCCTCTACCTAAAGTATGGCTTCCTCTCGCTCTGATTATACGCACACACTCTCCTTTCCTTGTTTTTCCTATTTTATGAATTTCTGATTCCTCTGACTGTTTGTTTCCGCTTTCCACTGGCTTTTCGGCTTCTTCAACGCTCGCTTCAGCTCCCTTTGCACTGGCTTGTCCTTTGGCTTCCTGGCTTTTCGGTCGCTATAGCTTCCTCTGTCTCTTCGTGCTCACCAACACTCCCGGGACACGTTGATTTAACGGCGAGGACCAAATACACAGAGAAAAACTATTGCATGTTAAAACTGTAACAGAGCCCCTTTTTTTCAATGATAATAGGCATACACAGAACTTTATTGTTTAACGGACATGCCACGTCCCAATCGCAATCGCAATCAACTTTCGTTCAGGCCTCCTGAACTATCGAGAGCGTTTCTTAATGCATTTTTGCCTTCAAACCCCGCGCAATGCAAATATTCAAATACATAAGAATATATGAGAAAAATCGGCCAAAAGGCTAAAGGGCGGACTTCAAAAAACATTACACCCGCATCTATTCTTGTATCGGTTCCACTACACATACCGCAATCGGCAGTCGCAGCTTCCCGATGGCCGATGGTCGATTCACCTGCGGATGTGATATGATATTAAAACAAAACGCAATGTTGCATTGGGTCAGCAACATACATCGCAATCTGCACTTGGGGGAGTGACAGCCTTTTGTGCATTGCGATATGCGAGCACCGACAAGGCGGATGCGATATGATATTAAATCATATTGCAGTGTTTCAGCGGATCCGCATGTATCGCAATTATATAATATATATACATATGTTGCAGATTCACAAGTTTTAATGCACCAAGGCTTAGAGCGCATACACTGAAAAAACATGCTTCAGAACACACACACACACACACACACACACACACACACATATATATATATATCGCACGTGTATATCACAGTCGAGGGTTTGGGTGGTGGCTCATAATAGAACCCGCCATAACAATATCGCCGATATATACATATTCCGCCTTTATACTTCGCTATATACATATTTCTCCGCTCCGATTGTGTATTCAAATACAACTATGATTTCCGCCTTCGATAGTGTAAATGCATATATATATATTATATATATATATTATATATGAGTCTTCTACCTCTGATAGTGTATTTGCATACTTATATGAGTTTTTTGCCTCCGATAGTGTAAATGCATTTATATACGAGTTTTCTGCCTCCGATAGTGTATATAGCCTATATATATGTGTGTGTGTGTGTGTGTGTGTGTGTTTGCACCTCCGATAGTGTGTTTGCATGCATATACACTATATTGCTCCCGATAGCTCCCGATAGTGTATTCTTTGACATTCTTTGCCATACTTTGCTCCAATAGTGTATTTGCATGCATATACACTATATTGCTCCCGATAGCTCCCAACAGTGTATTCTTTGTCATTCTTTGCCATACTTTGCTTCGATAGCTCCTAATAGCTCTGTTTGCTTCCTCTGATGGCTCTGATAGCTCTATTTGCTTCCTCCATTGCTCCAATAGCTCTGTTTGCTTCCTCCGGTGGCTCTATTTGCTTCCTCTAGCTCCTCAAATATTGTCATATTGACATCAATGACAATCTATGTCAACAGGGCTTCTATAGAAATTCCAAAACATCAAAAGAACAGGAATTTTAGATTTCATCAACAACACTACATAGACTAGGGTTTCAATATTAATATTGACATGCCATTAGGTTAGGGTTTTTACAGTGAGCCTTTTTAGGGTTCCACAAGAATTATAATATAATGAGAGTAGATTCAATCTAATGATTAATCACCCTAACAAGAATCTTTGCGATTCAAAACCCTAGACATAACGATGTTAGTAATGTAAAGCAAATTTAAAAGAAAGAATGATCGTACCTTTTGCATGAAGAGAACTTTATAACAAAGCTTATAGTTTAAGACATACCTTTGAGTTGTTCTTTAACAAACCTTGTAGGTCATCAAATCTTGACAGGATTCAATAGAACTTCTTTCATGCTTCAAGTCTATCATTTGAAGTCTCCTCCAAATCCCTTGAGCAATCAACAAGCTTTCTTATCCAAGCAAAATATAAAGAGAAAGGTTATTGGTATACAATACAAACAAATTTTGATGTAAGGAGGAAAGCAAACATGAAAAGATGTAACCAAGAATAGAATACTTATCTTTTGGTAAAATGGTTGAGGCTCCCTCTTAACCCAATCCTTTTGAGGGATACCTACAACCTTATAAAAATGAAAAGTGTTCTAACAAGACATGTTACACCCATAAACTCTAGAAATAAAAGCATAAAGGAAAACAATTCAAAATAAAAATAAAAGACAAAGAGGGTTATGTGAGAGAGAGAGGACTTAGTAATATAATTTCTTGGATTCTAATTCTTCAATCTTGTTCCTTTTAGGTGGATCTTCCTCAGAAACACTCGCATGTTCCCTCTCTCTTTTTATTTCTTAGATTCTCTGGACAATGGCTTTTGTAGTGACCCATCTTGTGATAGTTATAACATTCAATCTTGGATAGGTCCACTTGCTTCTTCGGTCCTTTGAACTTCTTGAAGGTTCCCTTCTTCTTGTGATGAGCAGAAATGGCATTTAAGGTGTTTTCTTCTACCTCCTTGTTTACTAATGATATTTCGGCTTCTTCATGATTACATGCATTCCACATTTGTTCAAATGTTGGAATATCCTTCCAACTGTTAAGTCCTTATGCAAAGGCACTCCAAGATTTTGGTAGTCTTAGAAGGGCAGTGATTAAGAGCTCCTTTTCTGGGACAAATTTTTCTATTGCTTGGAATTCCTCTCTGATTTTGGATATCCTTATAAAATATGATGAAATGGTATAATCATTTGTCAACAGTTCTTAGTTCATTCTTGAGGCTTACTATTTGACCAATGTTCTTTATTGTGAATAACTTGGAGAGAGCCTCATACATTTCTTAAGTAGAATCTATGTTAGATATATATGGAATGAGGTTGTCCTTTACAAGATCCACTATTAAGTTCATGGCCAATATTTCATTTTCTCTAAATTTTGCTTTCTCTGCTTCACTTGATTCATTTGTAGGTTTCTTGACTTTTCCTCAAACTAAATCCAAAACTTTATTCCTCTTTTTCCATGCCCTGTAGTTGGATGCTCCTTCTAGTTTTTTTCTTGGTTCATTGAGTTAGACATAGTTCTTGTAGATTGTAGGCTTATCCCCTTATATGATCCCTTTAATGATCTTCCTTCAATCTCCTTTTTCATTTCAATAGATCTTCAGGCTATCTTTTTCTTCTTTTTCACCTTAGCTCTGATACCATGTTAGAAAATCAAAAAGGAATAAAAAAATTATTTTGTTGATAATTACTTGTGATTTCCTTGAATTATTATTATTTTTCTTATGTTCTTCTTTTTATCTTAGTTCATCAAGCAATTACTAAAACCAAAACATGAATATCAAGAACACCAGCACATAGCCAGGGAAAAACCTCTATATAGGGGAAAACCCAGTGAAGAACTCTTCCTTCAATAATTCAAATGAGATATACCAAGGTCCAAGACCCTAGACCAATAGACCTTCCTCCTCCACCAAGTCAACCTTCTAACAAGATATAACAACCTTCAATAGTCCTTTCTTGTCCAGCAGCTATAATTCAGCGTCAACCCAAAAATTTCGGCCCCAACTTACCAAGAATTTTGGTCCAACGTTAGAATTTTGGCCTCCCCAACAACTGCATAATTTCGGCCCTCCAGCAACTTCACATGTGTGGGAAAAAGAGAGAATTTCGACTTCTTATGCTTGTGAGAGACCTCCTTCTCCTTTGTTATTCTTCTTCTTCTTCTTCCTTGAAATTCGCAATTTTTCTGGCCCTAGAAGTTGCAGATCGAACTTGTTGTGAGTTAGTGACAACTAAGGTCAAGTTATTGCCTTTATATAGTGATTTCGCTACCCAATTTAGGCTGACTTCACCAATTTGAGGCTAACTTGGTGGAGAAGGCCTAATTGACCTATTTTACAATAAAATAAATTTCTCCTTTGACAATTAAATCACAAGGAAGGTTCTTTACAATATGACATGGACAAGGACACTTGACATAAACCCTAGAAGTCTTCAATGGAGACTTTGACCTAAAAACAATTGACCCAAGCATGAAACCATGCCTTAATAAGTCAATTTATTTAATAAATAAAATTTATTTTCTTTCTTTTGATAAATATATTACATCATGACTCAAGTACAATTATGAAGACCGATACTAGTTACATTCTTCAATAAATAGGAGCTTGGAGGGCTTGAAAATTGGCTAAGTGTCGGCCAGAGTCAGTCAGCAAGGCAAAGGGATAGACTATACACTTGTAGGGCGTGCTCAGGCTTGAGCAAGCATATGTATTTCGTCTCTATTCTCTTATTAATGCAATATAGATAGTAAGGGGTTTTGAGCAGTTACTTTCCCCTAGATATATCTCCCTGCATGTGTGATGTTTCCTTTTACATGTCTATGATTCTTATTCTAGATGGTGAACTAACATCCACAGATCAGTAGAGTAGCTTCAAGTCTTGTGATTTAGCGAATTTCATGAGCAGTATTGAATATACGCATTAATTTATATACCCAAATTGGGTTACTTCAACAATCATCCAGTGCACGTCCCCTGCCACTAGATTGCATGGTCACTGCCATGTCATGTATAATGGTGCCATGTGGCACTTTCCTATTGGTCCATCTAAGCGCCAAATGTGTTGAAACTGGATGACACATGGCACATCCTAAGTGTTGCCACATCATCTTGTTGATGTCCGTAGTACAAACTTCCAAGTCAACACCTACCATATCATCCATTGACTTTGACTTTTGCTTAGTTTGACCAAAACTTTGAATGGTCATAACATTTGCATATGAGCTTCGTCTGAAGTGTTGTTTACATCGTTTGAAGTGTTGTTTACATCGTTTGAAAGGCCTCCTCAAGCTCTTCGACATGGCACTATTTCCATCAACTTTTGAGCACTTTTATTTTTGAGGTTTCTCAAAGCCCTCTGGATCATTCCTTCCCACTGAAGTACTTTTGGACCCCAAGAGTTATATACATAGATCATACATGTTTCTTTTGATTTACAATATAACCCATACTCTTCACTATCTAGCAAAGGCCAAAAATATCACTATGTTGCATTCATAAGTGACGTTATACATTTCATCACTTTTACAAATTCTTTTCCACCTATGGGGTCTTAGAAGCAACAAGTGATTTACAATGATGATCATTGCTTAAGTCTCTCAAGTAGGTTATTCAATCTTTCAATCATCAAGGCAAACATGCATTCCCTCTCTAGTTGTTTTTGTAATTGGCCGCCTTCTTGTCGCTGACTTGCTTCATCGGTTGATTCTTTACAGGTGCTTGCCCAAGCTTCTTGTCAAATTCTAGATGGAGTTCTCAGCATGTGGCTTTTTGATGCCACTCTTGTTGCAATGGTTGCAATTGTTTTTCTTCATCCAAACTTTCTTGCCCTTTTTTTCTCCTAATGTGGAGAGGGGTCTTTATGTCGTGTCTCCTTCATGGTCGACATAACTTTCATGTACAAAGTCATTCTCTTCCAACACTTGGCAGCAACATGGTTATTCAAACCACAAAATGTACATTGTTTTCTATGCCATAATCTTTGCTTTCCAATTTTCTTGTAATCAAATGTAAGATTGGAATAGTTATACCTTGAATGGTTGTCTTTGGTGTAGATTTGGTGAGGAGAACTTGCCTTAGCTCTTCCTTCAAAATGCACACCTCTGTTTGGAGATGACCTGCAATCACAATCATTGGAATGGTGCGATGCACTCTCAGCATCCTGCACTGGCTAAGGTTCATTTCTTGAAGACTCTCTTTATTTTGTGGCTTTGAAGCTCCTTTCATCGGTGGTATTGAAATTTCTTTCTCCAATGGACTTGGAGAATGTTCCATCTTCCTCTCTGCTATAGCCTAATCCTACATATTAAGGTAGTTCTACCACTTGGATGGGATTCACAATGCCTTTCCCATTAATTCCAAGGTCTCTTCATTTGTATCCCATTTTCTTCATTAGCTTCAAGCCAATGCCTATAGTGCGCTTTTCCAAAGCACCAAAATCATCATCATAATGGGAACATAAAATTGATTCAATCATTGAGATTGTTTACCTCGGTTGTTGATTCTAGATCAAGGTTGAGGATGGCTCTGTTAAGCCTTCATCATGATGCAACTTCACCAAGACCTCTTCCATGGATTGTAAATGAAGTCGCAATTTATGAATTTCATCTTCTGCTTCTCACGGCATTCTCTTCAACTCAACATTCTCTGCTTGAATGCTCTGGTTGATTTCCTCTAGCTCTTTGAGCCATGATTCCTTTAGCGCTTTTCCCATCTTTGATCCAATACCTACAATCCCAGTGAAACCTGCTAAAATACCAAACTTGATTTGAATCTAGGAAAGCAATTGATCCAAACTTGATCTGGTCTAAAGCCCCTTAATTAGGCCCTGAATTCTTAATAGTGATCTTCTCACTTGATTATATTAACAACTTGAATCCAATTGGAATCAAAACATTCCTTAATGTGTTTTGTGTCTCTCTATCATTCTTAATGCATGTTCATGAACATAATTATGGAAATGAAACAAGCATGATAAAACATGAGACAATAGATCAACCATGTACGAAAAGAGATCACCGAATTGATGATAGAGTTCACCCAGTGTGGGGTAAGTCTCCAGGCTCACTTAATCCACGAATCATTTCATTCTCTTCTTCAAGGTACTCTACTTTACAAAGGGTTGAATTCCCACATCATCAGTGGCAGAAAATTTCCCACAAGTGGCCATACTGAAGAGATGCTCGCATGCACAAAATAAAGAGTTGATTCTCATAAGCAAGCGGTCATGTTTCTCCTACAAAGAGACGATCTCCTTTGAATGGGTCGATCTCTCATAAGCACGTGGAACCAAATGGACTCTCTCAAAGTCAGTGGAAGGGTTCCTACTTCAATCTGTTGCTCATACTCCAATTATATCATCATCATCAAATTCGTCTCAGAATTCTTAACTTTTGACTGTAAACATGACTACTCTCAAAAGAAGTGTCAAAATGGTCTTTTTTTAGCACCGCATCGTCTCGATTTGCATGCAAAACTCAAATAATGAATTCTTTGCCATAATTCAGATCTTGCTACAGCATATAAAGATCACCAGAATCTACACATTCATCTTCTTACATTTTCCCAAAAGAGGAAAAAACCATAAATGCATGAAACTTACATTGGGTTTCATGCCAAGGGGTTTAACCATATGCTCAAAACTCAGCGAACACAACATCAACAGGTTTGTCTCGGCATTCTACAACTTTTGACTATAAACTCGACCTTGTTCTAAACAATTCAACTATGTGCTGAAAATTGTGCCAAAGCATTAATGGCACATGTGGGCTTCAAACATGAGCCTTCAAATCCACTACTTGAAACTGAGCAAACATAGCACCACTAGGTTTGTCTCGTCATTCTAAGACTTTTGACTGCAAACACGACCCAATTCTAAAAGGTGCATCTTTGCCTTGAAATTCATGCCAAGCATTAATGGCACATGTAGGCTTTAAAACATGAGCCCTCGGATCTGCTACTCAAATACAAATTTGGTCTACACCAATGGATTCCTCTCAAAATTCTGAGAAAAATGAGTATAAACCTAATTGCCTTCTAATAAGTGTAATGTTGTCTTGTAAAGTGTGTCAATCACTAATGACACACATGGGCTTCAGCGATGAGCCCTCATATATGTTACTCATATCACAATTTTCACTGCACCAGTGGATTCCTTGCAAAATTTCAAGAAAAATGAGTATAAACTTCATATAATTTTGTCATCGTCATTCATGTGCCCCTCCTGGGCTCCCTGCGTCAACATTCGGGCCACAATAGTGCCTTCTCTGCAATAAATATAGGCTTTGCATTGGAATTTGTGCCCAGTATATCTGCTAACTTTGGCACAACCACTACTGAATTTAACTAAAACTACCAACTTAGCATTGTTACTAACCCGCTCTGGAACTTCGCTAACATTGTCGCCAGGTTTAGCCATTAGTTTGGCCAAAACCACCAACTTGGCCATGGTCCAAATTTAACTGGAACTCTGCCAAACTTTCTATATGCCAAGTTTCACTGGCCAACTGGGTGTTGCCATGTGGCAACCCCAGATTGGGCAACTTCAACAGTGTTCCAATCCACGTCACCTGCTACTAGATTGCAAAGTCGTTGCCACGTCATGTACGATGGTGCCACATGGCACTTTCCTACTGGTACATCTAGGCGCCTGATGTGCCAAAAATGGATGACACATGGCACGTCCTAGTGTTTCCACATCAACGTGTTGATGTCAGCAGTACCACTGCCAAGTCGGCGCCTACCACATCATCCTTTGACTTTTGCCTAGTTTGACCAAAACTTTGATTGGCCATAACTTTTGCATACGAGCTCCATTTGAGGTGTCATTCGTATCATTGGAACGGTCTCGCCAAGCTCTTTTACATGGCACTGTTTCCATCAAATTTTGAGCACTTCAATTTTTTAGGTTTCCCAGTTCCCCCTGGATCACATTAGCAAACATAGGATATCCCACCAATGATGATAATGGATGTCAAGGTACCAAGTACAATCTGGCAAGTGCAAATAAATGCATTGAGGTCAAACAATGGAAGAATCTATTAATCATAAGACGTTGATGTATTCCCACTATCAATAGTGATGAAGCCTGCCACTGATGATTGCAAGTCCCAAGGTAGTATAAAGACTCTAGATCATGATCCCATAGCAAATGAGCCAAAGTTGATGAGAAGAAATATGTTGGAAGGAGGGCATTAAGGCATCCCCAATCATCCAAAACAAGGAAACTTAAGGTAAATGATTTGTAAGGACTCCATTAAAAAGATTGCAAGGACCACCATCTAGTACGTCTCTTGCATGCACCAAATGGACTAGTGCAGGGAGGACACCCTTTGAATAATAACCAATAATGAAAGCCATTGACATAGAAGAGGAATTCCACAAATGAGGAAAAAGGAACCCAATGTACTACATGAATCTCGGTGTGTAAAAATATGTGTTGACATCAAAAATAAGAGAAATTATTTAGTAGAGACCAATGATGGCAATCAACTACTAAATGTGAGGTAACCTACCAATGATTTTGATATGCCCAAGGTGCTACTCGAGGTCAATCTCTCATAGAAATGCATTGTCATCGATAAGAGATGACTCACCAACAAGAAGTCAATAGAGACCTTCCATACTAACACAAGTAAAATAATAAAGATTTTTGCTAATGCTAAAAGTGACTTGAAATTCGACTGGGTGCATCTCATGCCGGATCCAAGACATACTCGAGGCCGAATGACACTATATAAACAGTCTCTGCACTTATATTGGGTAATGAAAAGGCTTATGGCCAAAGCTATGGAGCAGATAGCCTTGGAAATGGCTGAATTATCACAGGGGATCCCAAACCTGAAGAAAGAGCTGAAGAACATCCTAATCACTCTGCTCATGCAGGATAAGAGGTTGGAGGATATTCAGCAGCAGCTAGAGGCGAGTGGCTTGGTAATCAAGAAGGAGAAGGAGTAGCAAGAAGATGTTAGGAATCAATGAAGAAAAGGCATGTTTTTTTAAAGTATTTAGAAAGTGCAAATCTTAGTTTCCATTAGCTATGTATAGGATCTATGATATTTTTTACTTGCAGTTATATGACAATAGTAACAGTTATAAGGTTGATGTTTACAAAGCCTGGAAAGATAGTTTGAAAACCTTTTATTTTTGGTTAGCAGTTAAAAACTATAGGGGATCAATAAACCCGGTTTCCCCTCGGGGCGGGTTGAGACCACCTTAAGATTGTAGTGGTTTCAATTTTGATAATAGAAATGGTAACTCCCCAGCTTACAAAAAAAAAAGTGACTTGAAATTCAACTATGCTAACATAAGAAATCAAGAATATTTGAGGAATAGTCGACACATGCTAAAACTTCCCTTGAACAAAAGCATAATACATATTGTGAACTTGGCAGCATTGACTTGACACTAAACACTAACATAATTCCATGACACATGAAGCACTGACAAAAGCTCCACACTAACTAAGAGAGTAACCAACTTGAGGAGTAAAGACTCAATAAACTAGGTTTAACTTCCTAGGGCAAGTTATAGCCCCTAAGACATTTGAGACAATAGACTCAATGTGTGCTTCATTCAAAGGCAACATCCAAAAACCACTACCAAACATAAACAAAAAACTCACTTCTTTGCAACCCCTCTCTTGGTTTCTAATATTTGATTATTTTGTCTTTTTCATGTTATAAAAAGCCTATAAATGAATAAAAGAATGCTTTAATATAGTGGAGAACGCAAATGTCGCATACAAGTAAATTAGTTATAGTACTTGAAACATTCCAATGCTCAATGCATGCAAAAGGTGTAGTATAAGGACACTCTTTGGAATGTTTCCTTTAGAAATAAGGGTGTCAAGTTGTAATGATCAAAAAATTAAAGCTTTTGAAAGTAATTAGGAAATTTTCATATTTGCTAAGTATTAAAACTTATGATTGTTGTTATTATCTTCCATATTTCTATCAATGACAAAGTTGCCAAATAATTGTTTCTCTAATCATGTCCGATGATTAATGCCAATTGACGAATGATTGAACATTATGAAGGCTTTCAATATGAAACATTGTTGATATAGACTAAATTTCAATTATATATATATATATATATATATATACAGAGTATTTTATTTTATCTTGTAGACAGGCACCTCGTCATTATTAAATTTAAATGCACATTGCTAATTTACAATAATTTGCAATTATGTTCATATACATTTACATTCAATTTTGTTTCATATATATATATATTATATATATATATATATATATATATAGCCTTATGGGGGTGTTGTAATTCACATGAGCACCCAGCTGGGGCCTCCCTTGAGTGTGTGTGTGGAAGGAGAAACCAAATACAGTTATGTCTATTTGGCATTGAAGAGTGAAACGCAGTGAAGGATCCACATGACCAAGGTATACGTGCGGCCCGCATTGAATCAACCTCACTCGAAATCTTACCTGAACAGTGACTGGTCTCATCGCATTCACTATGCAATGAAGAAACCGAAGGACACTGAGGTTGCCATTGATGCTAGTGCTAGTCCTAACGCATTCTTTGTAATTTTATGGGGTAATCAGGGATGCTCCAATAACTACAGCTATTTTATGGTGAAGGAATTGGTGATTCTAGGGCACAAGCAGGAAACAGCTATGTTCATCGCTTGGGTGAAGCTAAGCAATCAAAAGGACAAAGCCCTCATGTCCTAGTCCCTTCCCTTCTTTGCATTTCATTATCTTGTCTAAGGTTCCTTTTGTTTTGTCCCTCCCATCTGCAACAGGACTTTCGTGGCAACAAGGCTCTTCTAGTTTTGAGAGAGCCACCTCTCTTTGACATTGTCAATTGGAATTCTTAGGTATACTGCCACTGGTGACTTTTTGATATATCACTCAAGGTTGATCATTTTGTCCCTTCTAGTTTATGGTTTGTTTTGTTGTTAGCCTCTATCAATTTCAATTTCCTCTCACCTCCCACTCCTGCTTTCCATATCCACCCACCTTCCCCTCAGCCTGGGCTATTCTTACCCCTTTGCTTGCTTGTAAGGTGTTATCCCCAAAGTTATCAATTGACTCGGTGCTCTCCACTAAGTTGTCAATATGCCACACTAGAGGGCTCACTCGAGGAGGGGCCCTAGGGGTCGTGGCAACCACAATAGCACCCAAGCTTGAGCCCAGGCCATGCTTTGGTTGATAGATATCGCGAACACACACCATTGGTCATTCAACATGAAATTGTTGACATTGAGCAAGAGGTGGTCGATGAAAGAGATGATGTATCAAATTCAGATACCATGGTAGTAGTGTCAAACTGGGTTCCATATTTGGGCACTTTGAGAGCACGCCAAAACCAATGTCTACACATTATTGACCTATATTGGCACGTCAAAAATATGATGGGCAAGGTCCTATTTGAACACAATGAAAGCAGAGATGAGCTACTCCTATGCATGGAGGAACTGCACCTACTTTATCAAATCATGGATGAGTGCATGCAATGAATAGAGGCAGCCATCCTTCACAACAATATCAGTGACCAACAAGCCATCCTAGGCATCCTACTGCAACGAATTAGTCTCTTCTTGTTCTCATGCTATGTTTTCAATTTATATGGCATCTATTTTATGTCTCTTGTTTTCAATTACTCTATTTTTCATGGATTTTAGGCCAAATTTTGTAATATAAACACTTTTTGAGTCTAGCACAACATGCTTGTTTTGGAAAACTCATGCTTGAGCCTCAATCACTGCCTCCAATCTGGTTTCCAAACCGACAAACCAAGGCTAATTAAGGTGTTTATCCAAAGCATGTATTGTAAATATTTTCTCAGATAACTTAAGAATTTTAACTTATAAAATGTGTGCGTGCATAAGGTATCCCTATTGTACCTCCATCATTCTTAAATTTCAATGCATGACAAATTGTTGTTGCGACTCTTACTAGTACAGCCATATTAAATGGATAGTAAATGTTGATAGGCATCAACCCATAATAAATATCAATACACTTCATCATACATCTCAAATTGCTAAAATTATAAATTTAAAAAAAAAATGGAAATTCCAAAAAAAAACTAAATTATAATTTTATTTTAAAAATAATAATTATTATAATGAAAAAAGATTTAATATAAAAGTTAAACATATATACAATTTTTAAAAAAACATGTGACAAGATTCTTCTTAACCATAGAGATTCACGCCCACTTTATCATGGAGATTCTTAAACTATAAAGAGACTTTGTTCCAATACCATAGCTTATCAATACCACATGCTCAAAAAACCGCACATGACATTTTTTCTAGTTAATGAATTTAATTAAAAGTGCAAAAAAGGTATACCTACTTTGGAAATAAATCCTGGCCTTTGATTTGTGTATACTACCGAGAATATTCTATGGAGGTCAAATCCCTACCATCCACCTAATATTTATTGATAATTACATTAAAATTGTAAAAACCTATTCCAAAATAAACATGCCTATTGACATAATTAAAATTTATGACTGTTGTTTTGTCTTTCATATTGCTATCAATAAGAAAGTTGTGATATAATTGTTTCTCTAATCCTGTTCAATGTTGAATGACAATCAATGAATGATTGAATGTTGTGAATGTTTCAAATATGAAACATCCCAAATTTAGAATAAATTTCATATATATATATATATAAAACAATGATCAAATAGGGTGCCCCTAATCATCATTGTTAAATTTCAGTGATATATATATATATATCACAGTGCATGATAAACAAACCTGCTAACTGTTAACCCTCGAAAACTGAAAAACTTAAGGAACTCACAAAACTAATTCTATATGTTAGATGTGAAAACACACAAGCTAACTGAAAAGTACTAACGGCAACTAATAGAAAATTGTAGTGCTCAGACAAGCATTTATGGTTTCTTTATTAACTCGGGAAAAACAATGAACACACTCTCTGGTGAAGTGAGTGAATAACAACAGACGAACACCTCTACTAGTGAACCCTAGTCTAACACAAAACTAATTCTATATGTTAGATGTGAAAACACACAATCTAACTGAAAAGTACTAACGGCAACTAATAGAAAATTGTAGTGCTCAGAAAAGCATTTATGGTTTCTTTATTAACTCGGGAAAAAAAATGAACACACTTTCTGGTGGAGTGAGTGAATAACAACAGACGAACACCTCTACTAGTGAGCCCTAGTCTAACACAAAACTAATTCTATATGTTAGATGTGAAAACACACAAGCTAACTGAAAAGTACAAACGGCAACTAATAGAAAATTGCAGTGCTCAGAAAAGCATTTATGGTTTCTTTATTAACTCGGGAAAAACAATGAACACACTCTCTGGTGAAGTGAGTGAATAACAACAGATGAACACCTCTACTAGTGAGCCCCAGTCTAAAACTGAAAACCAAAGATCTGATTTTAGAACTGCACTGAATTGAATTATAGATAGACATAACACCTGTCTATGGCTTGTGCGTGCATGCATGTACCTTTGCTGTTGGATCCTTACATTGCCACACCCTTCACTCACTGCTACAGGTATGCTCAAGCGTGCTGATAAAAGGTAAAAGGAGTTTAGCTGCCAAGCACCCAGGTACACTCTAATAATCCACAGTTTTTAAAAGTGTTGGACTTGTACCCACATATCCATACCCTGGCAACCTGGTTCAACTTCCATGCCATTCCGTCTCATGTTGTTATGCTATTGTGGCTGTTATCTGAAATACAGAACAATAGCTTCTTTGAGGAGTGACTGGTTTGGGTGTTCTACTATATTCTCAACTGTATTTACAAAACAGCAGACAACAGTATAAAAATAAAGTAGGACCGCGAACAATCTAAAGAAATCCTTACCAAAAAAGCTATTGTTTGCAAGAAGATCTACCTGTAGAACTGAAAAGTGTCTTCACTTCAACAAAATTTGGACGGGATAGGATAAAGAAGAATAAAGAACCACCTCTGTGGTATTGAGTTCCATAATGTTATGCTTCTTTGACTATGATGTAAATATAAAACCTACGTTCCCTTCTGGAGGTCTATATCGGTGCTTTCATTACTTTCATAAACGTATTGCATGAGAGTAGAGAACAGAAGACAGCGACTTGGTTAGGCTACAGGAACAGTCTGAAAAAAGCAGTGTTGCGAACATCTCGATAACATCCCAATTTTATCTTACAATCACGATTTTTTGGCCTAGCTGATGTTTGCCGATTTTTACCAATATTTTGATGGTATCTTGATTTTACCAATATTTTGATGGTATCTTGATTTTGCTGATGTTTCCCGCTATTTTCTCAATTTTTACGATTTTTTGGTTTTCCGGACCCTTGCCAATTTTATCCCGATGCCGATGTTCGCAACATTGGAAAAAAGTCCTTACCAAGGCAATAAAATTAAATCAAACGACTATTGCAGGGAAGAAGCCCACATATAGGGCTGGAAGTGATTTGACTTGAAATCTGGTTGGGTGGGATTGGATGAAAGGAATGAAGAACAATGGCATTAGTTCTATGCTTTTGGTCTGATTTTGCTATGCTGCTGTGACAATGACATTAAACATAGAATGAAAATAGTTCATTTCTGGATGCACGTGTATGTTCTTCCTATATTCTCAATTTACAAAATGTAACATAAAATACGGATTCCTTCACAAGCACATTAATAATCTCATCTCAAAAATTCCATTATCCATACCTTCAACACCATTCTTGAATTACTTCAGCATTTTCAAACGTATAGCTACTTCCTTTTCTGCCAATACCTCTCATGGGCAAAATTGCATTAGATACATTCAGGTCCAGCGTAAGCTTATTTTCAAGAGCTATTCTCAACTATCTCAACCCTGAATCTGGGCCTGATCCATAAAAGATTATCGTTTCCAATAGTTTTTAGGCATCCCAGAGAGACTCTAAGACAATGGAGTCCTGCCCAACATTAGAAAAGTAAATTGGTTGCAGATGGTTGCCCACAGAGGAATGAAATAATGTAATACTTAAACAATCTCCTAATTCAATCCCTCTAATAAATTTAGTCACCAACATAAAACCTTTTAAGACACACGATCTTCGACATCTAGTAACATAACTCAAATACCACAGTGAAGTGAGTATACAACAAGATAAAGCTATGATGGTCAAACAAAATGTATAAAGGGATTCTCATTTCCTAACATAAAAGTAATAATGCACGTAGTCTAACAAAAACAAATACATACAACTTCTCTAATACAGATAAAGTTTGAAGACTACCCTTGCTACCTATCACATACAAAAAAGTGGCACAGTGAACATAAAAGGGCTCTTAGCTAGTTACAAATCTACCTAAAGAGATTTAGTGAGCACAATCAGAAATAACATCCACAAAGATATATGCAATGGAAGGTTTATTACATACAAACTTAAAAGAGGCAAGAGAAGCTAGTTGCAATTGGGAAACAATTAATTACAATGACCAAGTCTAGCTGTAGTCACGAGAACGAATTCAGTTGCAACTGCAGGCAAGTTCAAATACATCCTACAACTTTACAATAACCACTTGTAAGCATGAATGTTCAGTTCTGACATCCAAATGTTACAAGCCAATAATGTAATATGATATATCATAAACTTCTGTCATTGGGAATAAGGAAACTGGCACGGTACTTTCAAACTTTCAGGATATGGGGAACAATATATACAAACATGCATGCTTATAAGATATTTTAGTATATAAAGCCCAACAAGTTAACTCAACTGGTTGTCGTCAATGTCACTGGGCATTTGGCTAATTCTGTGCCGGCAGGTGTCCGGTTTGAATCCTCTGGGTGACACACTGACTATGCAAATGGGTTTACTATGAATGGCATCCACAAATGTGGGGAGATATCCCTTGGATTCCCCCACAAGGTTTTCCCTAGAAAAAGAAATATCATTTTTTAGCAAATTAGTATTTATTATTAATAAAAACTAGCATTGTTGTATGATAACACTATTTTTTGCAGTAGAGACTATCTTTTTCTTAATTGTTTTCTTTACTTTTTTAAGTAGAGAAACAACAGTTCTGAACCAAAAATCGAAGGAAATGTTCTCGATAGGCTTGCTAGGCATTCCAAACCAGAAAGGTTTTCCATACCAAAACAAGGAGCGAGCGGGCCAAATGTTTCAGTTGCATAGTCATGAGGTATTATCATGTTTAATAGTGCGGCTTATATGTTATATTGAACCATTATATGATATAAGTAGTTATGACAAAAGAAAGTTAGGATAAGTATTTAAATGATTCAGGAAATAATCACAGGCTTATTTGTGGTTAAAATGAAGTCAATATATTGTATAAATGATTTGGATTTATAGCAACCTAAAGGCAGTAGAGGAATTACAATTCATTCTAGGATAATCTCTTTAAGGAGGGTAACCCTAGGCCTGTAAAAGGGCTTCCACTCAATCGCTAATATTCTTTATGTTTATCAGTGAATGCACTTGCAGTCTCAACTCTCTCAATCTCTCATTTCTTAGACACTGTGTCTTGCTCTATCTCCCATTGTGTGTAGATCTTCTTGACAGGGTCCTGCGTGCAATGTGCATTATTTGCAGGGCTATATTTACCTCTCATCATTTGGGACTATTAGGATGTTCAAACCTATAAGAATCTCCTATGAAGCCATCACTTGTTCTTAGTTAGTTATTATATCAAAATAACATGGAGGATATACAGCATTGAAAGCAGGATTCCTATCAGCCATGTGCATCACCAATGTATTAAATGATAGCCGAAAATCACAAAAATGATGAGAAACATTGATTCCTATCAGCCGTGTGCATCACCAATGTATTAAATGATAGCCAAAAATCACAAAAATGATGAGAAACATTGACGAGAAAAAAATAAAGAGATTGACTTACATTTAATATTATGTTCTGCCTATTGGACCACAGGCCCTCGTACCTTTTCCTGTGAATGCCTATGACATACTCTGACTACCTTAAGTTATGTTTACCACTTGTGGCGTATCTTAATGTAATCATAAATTATAATGTATCTTATGTATTCATAGCTAAAGGCACAAAGCCATGTAGCCCAGTAGACAAATAAATATATTGGATATAGCAGTTACATGTAAATATATTAAATGTAACAGTTACAAAGGTATAGTGATATGCAATAATGAAGGTTATCTAATATACAAGGCATGAGAGACGTGTCTGCCTTACGTAGATAACTCTAGCTAACAAATATTAATGTAAACAATTATAATTTGGTCAATTACAAGATGCAGCAAGATACAGATGCAGGATGGGACCATATGATGTTAAACCGGCCTCCAAAAGAGACAGGACGACCGCTGAAGCATAATGACGATAAACTGTCACTGTTTTATGCCGCAGTGGTTATGAGACCAAGTGGAAGCAAGAATTTTTTTCCTTTTTTCAGATTTTCTTGTGGCAGGTTTTTCTCTTAGTCTCTTCACAAGATCCCAGCCAACTGCCAGACCATAGTGCCATTAGAAGTAAAATGGCCATGGCATTTCAAAATTGAAGTTATAATAGAGATTTTAAGAAAAATAATGGAAGTTACAACTCTTTTAGGTTGTGACACAAAATCCTCCAGGAAATTCTTGCCGTGCACCTTTCTATCTGTCTATGTACCAAATTGAAGCAGGACCAGTGCCATAGAAGCACAGTGGCAATGGCATTTCAGAGTTGGGGTTATAATAACAATTCTAAGAGGTATCATGTAAGTTACAAGTATTTTAAGTTTGACTCGAAACCCTTATGAGAAATCATTGCAGCAAGATTATCTCTTTGGTTATGAACCCGATTGCAGCAAGATAGGAGCCATTAGAAGCAAAGCAGCAATGCCACTTCCAAATTGGGGTCATAATAGTGAACCTGATCAATATTGAGAAGGTTATCGGCATTTAAAATCACAGCCTCAAAACCCTAGCAGAACCACCCAATGGCATGGAGGGCACTGTGCCAAATTATTTTGAAAACATAGGGAGAAATAAGATAGAATATATCAGGCCCACGGACTTTGGATTGATGGTGAATGGGTGCACACTGCACTGTTAAGGCACTCTTTATGATAGGTCACCGTTTCAAATCCCCCATGGGTGAGCCTACAAAATCATAAAGATGGAATATATCAAAAAATGTACATAGCTATTTGGAATCAACATTGTGAAGATTGTGTGGTCAGAAATTAAGGGGTTTGGTTAGATACCGAGCAAGAACTAATGGCAATACCTAAATTGGTAGGGATGAAGATGAATGTGATCCTAAAGAATGGTTGAAGATAGCAAAGAAAAATTATGAAAAATTATAGAAGTCCTTTTGATTCAAATATTTATTTTTATGGTGAAGCTAAAACATGGTGGTAGTCTTCAGAATATATTAGATGACACTCTACTTTGGGATGAAATTGAGAAACCGTTTTCATATAGATGGATCCATACGGGGGAGACGCATACAATTAAAGGCGACTTCAAGGAAAATAAAGAACAACTTTCCAAGTTGCAGAAAAATAATGAAGGATTAAAAAGAAGAGCTCGAGAAGGAGACTGCTGAATTGTCCAAGATGCAAGCTTTTAATGAAGCACTCAATAAAGAGGTTAAAACTTAAGAACTTACAGCAATAAAACATGAGCAAATACAAGACAAGACGGATGAAGATATATATAGACGATAAAACCACAATCAAACACTACTGGGATGAGGTTAAGATTTTCAAAAGGAAAAGAGGCATTGTCAAAATCAAGAAAATACAAGGATCTTGTATGAAGAGCCTACCAAAAGACTTAATAATAGCTTTGCAAGAAGGTTGAAGAAGCACAAGTACAGAAGGCATCAAACAAGAAATTCACTCTAGGACTGAAGAAGGGCAAGAGAAGTTAATGGATAACACCAATCTTAACAAGCAAGACAAGGAGGAAGAAAAGATGCAAAAAAGTCACCATAAAATACTTAAATTTGAACTCAAACTAGAATATGTAAATGGGGAATATGATGGTATTATCTCAAAGGCCATATTAATCAAAGACCAAGCACAGAGGATAAAACATGTCATTGTTTTTCAAAAGAACATTGATGTTAGGGTAGTGCGGAATGAACTAAAAGCACCAAAGATGGAACTATATAAACACCATCATTACCAAGAAAGTTGGCAAAAAGACTAGAAGATCTGCATGAGCAATATCAAGGAAGAAGATGGAATAATCAATGACACTCATGGAACATGGCATCAGAGAACCATTATTCAACGAGATATTATCAAAAGAAACAATTACAACAAATTGAAGAAGTTACGAAAATAGCACATAAAATCAAAGGGAAACAATTATAAAACTATGATCTATCGAGTATTAAGACCGAAAAGAATTGAACTTGGATGGATGAATCATTGTCAGTGGCAGCAAGAAAGTAGATACTGGGAATATTAGGAAATCCATTACTCAATTTCATCACATGTAAAACCCTTAACGGCAGAGCTTTGAGGACAAAGCTGTTATAAGCAGAGTACCATGATATGACCCTCAGCGGAGCATATATAGGATTTAAGTACATATAATAGGGGTAAGCCTAATAAAGGGCTTGCATGTGCAATGAGTAATAATAGGTATAAAGAGGTCAATATAGTTATTATGGGCATAGTTATATATAATTTGGAAATATGGATGAATTAAAGTTAACTGGAGGAGAATCTCCTATAGGCTATTTAATATTATATAAGGAGTTAAAATGTGACTCATATCTATGATCTCTTTGGGAGTTGTACTCCGCATTCATATCTTGTGTACATTGTGTATAATATGATTTGTTATACTATTTTAAAGGTTTGGGACATAACATGCTTGCGCCAGTAGGTAGTTTGATTTTATCGCCTGAGTTAATTCCTGTTGGTTGCTACTTCCTACTTCCAGACATAGTTTTCCGTTCAAAGCATTTTTTTGGAGTTTATGATCTGCACTGTATAGAACCATGAGGCATTTTTGTTTGATGAAAGCCTTACTTAAAGATCGAGGTTCGTAGGGGTATTTAGGATGCTACCAATTGGCCACACCTTTTCTCCTTTTTTTCATTTAATATGTTCTGTACAATACGGTTTCATCAAAACAATTCATAGAATCATGTCTCGAAACAAAGAGTAAAAACTAAAAGAGAATTAACTGGAAAAATGGACTTGAGAAAATTTCCAGATAAAAGCTGGAATTGCAAGAATCAAACCGACAACAATGTGCAAGAAAGACAGTAATATAAATACAAAGGAAACCAAGTAAAGGTGATCTAGTTATCAATTACAAGAGCAGAATACAATTTCTGTACATTCATGCACTCGCTTTTGAGTATGCATATACATCACAGATCTTTCCAGATATGAAAATCGGTGTCGGGATTGGAGAAGTTGAGCACGGCATCTTGGCAACCAAGAAAGTAGGTCGAATGGGTATGTTCAACATTTGCTAACGCATGAGCCCTTCCTCTGGGACTAGTGGCCACCACAATGTCCTCTGCACCCACGAGCACTTCCTCATAACCCTTCTCCTTCCCACTATCTTCAAACTGCAGACAACATTAATCAGCAATCATTACCCAATTTTATCCCCAATCCATTTGTCAATGCATGCATTCATATACAAATGTATAAACTGCACACAGCAGGAATCAGCCATAATTACCCAATTTTCTCCTCAACCCATCCATCTATCTATCTATACATAAATACACGCATCTTACTACTTTCCTGATTTTTGGTGACCGAAACGTTTTGACACAGTTAAATCCGAAAATCCAATGGATAATTCAAAACTCTATATGATTCTACACATGTCCATACATCCCCAAACCCCATTAGGAGCACCCATGGGAGCCGAGCAGAGACTTCATGACATGTCAAAGATGTATTCTAACCTCGCAGAGAAAGGAGAAGAATAATTAATACCCGGAGACGTGTTTTCGCTCCCCAGATGATGAAGGTCTCATTACAGCTCCAATGCCTGTGATTTGCCCTGACGCCCCATGGCTTTATCTCACCCACATGCACCCCCTGGCATGATATGGCACCCCCTGTTGCCCAAACTAACATCATATCAATCTAAATTCAATTGCATCAAAAGCCTATTGGAGAGAATAAATGAATCAATGGATTCATACCTGACAGTCCTGCTTTTGCAGCGGCCGCCACTGGGTCCATTAGCCATCCTCTCTTGTCTGGGAAAGGCAAGGGAATGAAAGCAACATGCTCTGAATTTTTCTTCTGTTGTTGCTGTGAGAGCGTTATGGTGCCTGTGGGCGCAGCCTGGAAGCGTAGGACCAGTAACCCGAGTAAGAGTAGCGAAGCTAGGATGGGTAGAATCATGCAGTTCGCGAACGCCAGGTTAGGTTTGCTCATTTGGATAGATAGGATCTCTCAACAATGGCATTCAAAGGGAAATTAATGGTAAAAGTACACTAATAATGTAAGTTGTCGAGTGTTGCTATGGTGAAGTTTAGGTATAAGGATGAGTAATTTGATTCATTGAATTTCTTGTTTTATCTTATATCTTCTCCATTTTTTGATTTAACAAATAGAAATTTGATTTAACAAATAGGGAAATTGTTTTTTAAATTTATTTAATGTTTTAGTTTATTAGCACAGCCACAATTTTTTTCTTGGGATTTTTGTTTTGCATAGAAGTGTAAAAAAGATTAATTAAAACTATTTATTAATGGAAAATTTCATGATTTTTTTCAATGTGATTAATTTTATGTATGCCAAAGTTTCTTTGATTCTATTTGTGTAGGTTAAATTGGTGAAACATTTTTTTAAGGGGTTTATTCAAATAGTTTTAGTAAAATTTTACATGGTTTTTATAGTTTGAGTGGGTCTAATGGTTAAGAGTATGTGTTTCCTCTTAAGAGGTCACAAGTTCAAAACCAAAGGGGGTAGAGTATGTATGTCTTTGTAGACTTAGCACTCAAAATACTGCGTGGAGGTGGGTCCCTTGTCCCACAAACAAGGGGGCCTCATACACAAATGCCACCATAACCTTAAAATTGGATAATAATAATAATAATAATAATAATAATTGTGCTGGTTTTTTTCATGAAGAACCAAAGTAAATGATTCTCAATATATAGATCTAAAATATAAAAAAAATTAAAACCTTTTTTGCTTCTACTTTGTGACTATGTTTAATAACATATGTAACCAAATAACTGGTTGGTTTCGTATAATCTATTGTCACACTACTAATTTCCCTTATGTATCATGTGATCCTATCATGTAATACTCTAAAGAGGTTTCTCAAGGGTTTTCTCTTTATTTTTCAATTCTTCAACTTTTTGGGTTTCTTGGCTCTTACTCTACATAGTGGTATCAATGATTAAATAACTTATTTTCATTGATCACAAAAAACAAGGAAAAAGATTAAAAAAACATTTATTTTTATTTTAGCCATTTTACGTGGTTTCGTGTAATTGTTTTTCTATAGTGTTTTGGTTGGTGGGTTATTGTTACCATAATCAAGAAAAATGTTGCATAGCATGAATTGAGTGGTTCATCTTTTAAGCATTTTCACTTCATGGTTTTGATTAATGCTTAATTTTCTTTTGAAATATCAAGTATAAATACTCTTGAATGTAATTAATATCTCTATAAAGCATTTTTAAAGTGTCAAAACATTACAACTTTTGTTGGCATACCCTTTCACGTAAAGCAACTTCTAAAACGAACTAGATTGTTTTAATGCAACAAACACACAAGTCTAGCTTGTAGGGCCTTGGTATAGGTTGGAGAGTAAATTCTATGGGGCCACAAAAACATAAACTAGATTTGCTAATGAGTGTTTAAAATCCAATGGTAGCAATGGCCACCATTGGGAAAGCATGCTTCACATCAATATCAAGCATAGGGTCAACCTAAGAAAGCATAGAGAATATCCCCTTTTACTTTTTTAGTGGGCTATGCATGTATAGGAGTTGTGGTAGAGTTAGCAAGTCCTAGGGTTGACATCATTTCTCTAGAGCTTTGGATCTAGGATTGAGTCCTATGTTCCCTACCTATATGTAAATTCTTGATCCATGATTGTTTCACCCTTCTATCATTTGTGAAGTGGTAATCTTTGTGGGTTTTACTAGGTTTTCACCTAAGTGATTGCAAGTGGAAAGTGATTGCAATACCTAAGAAATACTCATAGCATCTGACATAATACTCTTGGAGGGTGCCCATATCTTTGAGGGTACTTGCACCTTGAGTGATTATTGCATGAGAGTTACCTAGTTGTCTCTTGCACCTCCACTAGTTGGACTTGGGCCATAATCATCCTAGATTGACTTTCAAGAGGCTACTTGATTCAACTCTTCACTAATTGGATTCAAAGCCTAATCACCCCAATTTCATTCTTAGGAATGGTAATTACAAGGAATACACCTTGTAGTGAAGGTTTTTGCGAAACCATCCCAAAAAAATTATCCCTTCTCTGTTTATAATAGAGGCTGCTAGTGGAGGCAAGTAGCCAGAGACTTTTGTAGAAGTTTTTAAACTGATGTGCTTATAATATGTAAATTGTTAGATCTAAGACTTTTGTTCCATAATGTAAATAAATGTCTTTCAGATTAATCACATCACTAGGATTTGGTTGACGTTTCGAACTAGCTAATGTGGTTCATCGCCAGGACAAGGTGAAAAAATCAACCAGTCTTCAAGAATAAATAGTATGGATGCATCATGGCTCGGATTTAGCTGTTGAAAACTAGTCATTGGTGATTAGTTAAAAATGATAATTAGTTTATTAAAATATTATAAATTTAGTTACAAA